>JANHFO010008096.1:148349-172774 GCA_032468095.1 Pareas carinatus | reverse complement strand
TCTTCTCACAGTCTGCCAGATATTCAGACTGAGTTTGGCATTTTTGTTTATCTATCAAGTTCTTACCAAAGATCTGGTGTTTGATGATGTTACAGATATCATCACAGGATAGAGGTTGTTCCCAGTAAAGCTGCCTTTTGCAATGTACTGGCTACCATCATCATCATCAATCATCATCATCATCATAATCCTGTTGTTTTGCATGTACACTGAGAGCTTCTGTACTGTGTGTCTTGGCCAAAGTATTCTAGTCTAGTCTAGTCTGCTGTTGATGTATGTTAGGTAGGATAGGCAGTGGTATATGACAAAGATCTACAATCAAACCTACAGTAGAACACATTCAGGATAGATCATCATGGAGAAGCTCTATCTATCTATCTGTGGTCACTGGGAGCTGAAAATGACTTGATGGCAGATAATCAGTTCTAAGGCAAATACAGTATGGAGTATATTTTCCATTTTTTTCCTATGTAGTGATTTTGAATCACATTGTTTTAACTTTTTTTGAAAAGAAGAGTTCTGTGCAAGTGCCATTATTTTCCTGGGACAGATCCAAAGTAAGTCTTTGTGAACAATATGAAGGTACTGAATCACAGTTAAATTATCCTGTATTTCTTTTGTCATGACCAGCAATAAAATAATATCCAGAGATAGAATTTTGCACAATTATATGTATTTTACATAAATATATTTCACACTACTCATATCTACTTACATTGCTAAAAAGTTACTTTTTGAACAAGAATATGTGAATAATATATAATTCTTATATGGGTCATCCTTAAATACTTAAATTTGGAATCTTCCATACTTATTTATAATGGAATCTATGGAAACATATGTGCAATACAGAGGCTTTTTTCATGACATCTTTTTTCAACACTGAAAATTCTCCTTGGTAACATATTTTTCCTGAAGAATAGTTGATATTTGGGCCTTTCTATCAAAACATTTCAAAAATTCTGAGAGTTTTAGTCTGGGAATTTGGAAATTTTGTGTTCATATTTTTCCATACCTACAAAATTAATTGGCTCTGGACAAGTTTCCCCCCTTTCAAGCTTACTTCTCCACCAATAAAGTTGACCCCATAAAGAAAACTTTGCAAGTTGTGATTACTACCACAGCTGCAAAACAACTGAAAAAGCTGCACATTATGTACCCTGAAAAAGTCATATTATTATAACCTGTGGTGGTTACTATAAAGGATATAAAATTTTCCCACAACTGGAAAGGAAAGGAAAGGAAAGGAAAGGAAAGGAAAGGAAAGGAAAGGAAAGGAAAGGAAAGGAAAGGAAAAGAAACAACATTGCTTATTATTTATTAGCCAATTGTTCCAAGCCGGGCTGTCCTGATCCCTCTTTTATATTTCATATTTATATTTGGTATATTTTAATTGGGGTTTTAAATTTCATATGGAAATTTTTAGGCCAGTCAGTTTAATTTTTTTGAAATGGTTTTAACAGTTGTTTGATGTACCTTTCTGTTTTTATTTCTGGTTGTATACCGCCCCGAGTCCTTTGGGAGAGGGACGGTATAGAAATTTGATTAAAATAAATAAATAAATAAAACACGGTGAAAGAAATGACTACTTAACTCTACCCAAAAAAGGTTTCCTATATGATAATGATTAACCAGATGCTATAGGTTATACATAAGTTTAAGTTATTGAGGAACAGTATTGATGCAAGGGAGAAAATATTACTTTAAAAATGGTAGACAAAATGAGAGTTTAAGGATGCTTAAATTATAGGATAAGTCAGGTGACCAAAGGAAAAACTGCTGTTGCCAGGCTGTGTAATGTAATGGCAACTGCAAATTCAAGTGATTTAAAACTCAACAGATATATAGTTATACATGTAACTGAAATATAAATCCTTACAGCGTTTCTACTAAATAGGGATAAGACCACTGGGTATGTGCAAAATCAACCTCACTCCTCTTTTTTCATGCTTTCAGACCAGTATCTGGACAAGACTAGAACAAGCCAAGTTCATAACTGTCCTTGTAGTGAAGGGGAAGGAAACAAATTTCTGAGGCTCAAATACCAGAGCAACCAATCAAAACACAACTGCCAAACTAAATGGTAGGCAGAGAGCTACAAATCCTGGGAAACTGATATTCTGAGTAATCAATCAGGAACAGGAAGATATCCATCTCTGTCAAAAAAGCTTCTAAAAGGAGAGAAGGCCAAGTCCATTCGGTCCTTGTACTTTTTGCCATTCATTATAAAGGCGACAACTTCTCTTCTCGTCTGGCTCCTACCAGGTTAGAAATTCACTCCAACTTGAAAAAGTGCTGATGAAATTTATATGAGCTGTTTGCTTCTTTGTGTTCCTAGTCCTTTTTTTTTGCTCTACCCATATTGTCTGTGTATCTGTCCCTGTGTATTCATGCTTGGAAGATAACTGTGAGTAAAGCTTACAGGACCCATGAGATTTACTTTTCCTTCTCTGTCCTTTCTTCAATTCTCAATTAGCTTCTGTATTAAGCCAGGGAAAGCAAACCCTCTAGATAGTGGAGCTGCTCAATAGGCAAAAAGTATTAATTGCACAGAATGTGCCCTAAATGGCTCTTTCACTCTCTGATGGGTATTAACAAAACACAGAGAGTTTAGAATTGTTGTGCTGTACAAGTTACCCTTCAAGAGATTCCAAGATAACAGCCACATTTAAAAGAGTAGTTTTTACTGGTGTTAACTTAACCATTGATCTGCCAAGGATGACCTGATATTTTGAAAGGAGAATGCTCAGGCCAGGTGCACTAGTTATGGAATCTTTGAATGAGTCCAATATTCCATACATTTATTGGTGTAGAATTGCATAGGTTGATCACACAAAGTTTACATGATCCCTAACCATGTTTCTTGCTTACAGCTACTTGAAAGACAAAATTAACCACCTAACCATGCAGAATCTGAAATGGCCATTCATTATATCTCATATGCTCCAATCACCCTAGAATCAGTAATTTCCTCCTTCCAGAGATGGAATTTGGGTTGATTTATAGCTCCTTAAATGACACAATAAATGGAAACTTCATGTTGCCTGGGAATGTATCCTACCATGCATCTTGGCTACTTTTCTGAAGTATCAGGGAAGAGGTTCGAATTGCCTATTGCTAGTGCAAGTGTAGATATCATTTTTTTCTCTGTAAACTACGATAGCAACAGCTGGGTCAGTATTTCTCAATCTTGGCAACTTTAAGATGTGTTTACTCCCAAGAATTCCCTAGCCAGCATGGAGATTGTCCACATATCTTAAAGTTGCCAAGGATGAAAAATACTGAGCTAGTCAGACTCTGTCCCCTAAGATTGCTGGAGGAATAATGGGAAGAAGTCTTGAGGATGTCAATCCATTATATTCCTAAATGAGAGTATGCATATATCACTGCACTATATCTGTAGAAGGCTGACATGTGTAAGAGTTGTTGTGGTCTCATTCTCCCTATCCTTTAGTTTTCATACTTTAACGGTAGGTTTTGCTTTATTTTTTTATCTGAAAAAAAGCCAAAACCTTTTCAGAAGAGCAGTTTCTTTCTCTGGTGCATCTTCAAGCTGTAGACTTATTTTCAGACAGTGATGTTCTTGTTAAAAACATAGTCAAGAACAAAGAGGTAACAATTGTAATGTTAATGGGGCTATTAAATTATGAGTCTCCTGCAAGCATGCTGCCAATAATGTGTATTGGATTTGAATATAACTAAGCTGCTTTCACAAAATGTTACAGATGATTAAAAACAAACTGTTTGGGTTCTGTAACAATTTAGCTATTGATTACCCATTAAGTAAAGCATCTATGAATGATTTATACAAACTTTCTCAATTATTTAGAAGGGGGAATCTCATGGAATTAAATAGCAGTGCTATACTAGACCACTGGTTTAAAATACACAGTCTCTAGTTTAGAAGACCACTGAATTTGTTGGAATACATGTTAATCCTTGGGCATCATTTAATCCTGAAAACCATCTGTCATGATAAGCCTATGGCTTGATTTAATTTATTCACTGCTTAAACCAGTTATAAGAATGGAATATGATTGAAATGAAATAAGGATCTAAATAGAATAAATATGTCAAGTAAGGGAGGTGTAAATTGCATATGATTCATTTATTCTATGATATTTCTAACTCCTGCGTCAAACTATTTCAGGGTGAGCTAAAGTAAATAAAATAACTCAGTACACAGCCATAAAGAAACGTATCCTTAGGCAAAGTAATAGTCCTCATATATTCTAACTATACTGTGCAAAAAAAAAAGCAGAATGAGGGTCTATGAGATGGGGAATAAAGTATGGGAAGAAACTCTTTCTAGGACTCTTCAAATATTTATCCACCACCAGATGCTTTGAAAATTGTCCTCTTTATTTTTCTCATCTAAGAAGAATATAGCTGAACACATAGTGCAGAGAAAAACATCATAAATTAGTAGTAATTGGCATGGTTACTGTTTATTAAACATAATACCTTTTCCTGTAATAAAATGCAGAAAGATATGGGCAGTAAAATGTAAACATATGAAAATTATCTAAAACACAAATCTCTGCAAAGCCCTTTACCAGCTAAAATAGTTCCAAATAGCAGTGAAATTGATAGAAAGTTAATGCTTATTTCCCATGTGGGGTCAATTGAAAGAATGATAATTATGTGGTTAGAATTGTTTCTTCTCAATTTTAACTACCAGAAAAGCAGAAATGCAGAACAAAGCCTTTCAGATGTCTGTGAATATTAATATATACAAGGATGGTTCCTTTCCCCCATCGTTTACATACCCTACATGTGCATCTACATTTGTACACACTTTGAACTTTTCTCCTGGGAAATTCCTCAATGTTTTTTTATTGCTTTCCAGAAAAATGGAACATCGAGACACGTTCTCCTAGTCTTTGTGCAGATAGCAGAGCACAAACAGGCATATAGAAAAAGGGAAGATTTTTCCCATAACAATACAAATGATGAAATACAAAAACCTATTTACGTAAATTAGAGAAAATAAATAAGCAGATTTTTACAATTCATGCATAGTTATATTTATATATGCTCTTACACAAATAAACACACACACACACACACATGTACATACCCGGTGCTGCTCCCCTCATGGGAGGGGGAAAAAGGGAGTGGGAGAAATATCAAACAGGAGAAAGATAGAGGGAGAGGGTAGAGACAGGGTGAAAGATGAAGAGAAAGAGGGGGAGAGTTAAAGAATGTGAATGAGGGAGAGAAAGAGAGAGGATATATAGAGAGATACAGAGGAGTAGCAGGGAGAAAGGGTGAAAAAGGTATATAGAGAAAGAAGGAGACGGGGAAAGAGAGTGTGTGAAAGAGGATGACAAAGAGGAGAAAGATAGAGGGAAAGAGGGAGAGACAGGGTGAAAGAGGGAGAGAGAGAAAGAAGAAGAAAGAGAGATAAAGAGGGGGAGGGGAGAGAAGGTGAGAGAGGGTGACAAAGAGGAGAAATATACAGGAGGAAGGATGCAGAATTTTAAAAAACCCTGTAGCAGAGTACGGGTACAAAAAGTTAGTATTTGTATAATTTACTAGTTGCATCTCATAGGAGAGCCTTCACATTGGAATATCTGAA
This sequence comes from Pareas carinatus, assembly GCA_032468095.1. Lineage (NCBI taxonomy): Eukaryota > Metazoa > Chordata > Lepidosauria > Squamata > Pareidae > Pareas > Pareas carinatus. The sequence continues at coordinate 167,193 of JANHFO010008096.1, read as the reverse complement.
TACATTTTCTCCAATGGTTTGTTGGATAGATTCAGTGATATTCCTCTTCAAGAGCATTTATGCATCTGCTCTGATTCTGAAACTTAAACAGTAACATATGTACTTCTGAATTACCTGAGTGACCATCCTAGTAGGGTAAGGTTAACTTGGATGAGATCATAACCTACAAAGAAAGCAGCAGAGATTAATACATAATGTTTAAGACTTGCTGATCTGCATGTATTGTTGAACTTCATAAATCCAAAGAACATTCCTTTTGATAATTACTCTAAGTTACCCTCTTTGATTGCAACCCTATAATGCTGGTTACAGGTGAGAGAAATCAGAAATCCTCCAATATTCTATGCTACCCAAACTGTTGGATTTTTTTGCAATGTGTGTTCCCTGTGAGGAGAAGAGATGATCAATCAGGTATGGGTAATCCTCAACTTACAGCCACAATTGATCCCAAGATTTCTGTTGTTAAGTGAGAATTTTGCCCCATTTTATAATCTTTCTTGTCATGGTTGTTAAGTGAATCACAGCAGTTGTTAAGTTATTAACACGGTTGTTAAGTGAATTTGGCTTCTCCATTGTCTTTGCTTGTCAGGAGGTCGCAAAAGCAGGTCACATGTCCCATGGATACTGCAATCGTCATAAATATGAACCAAGTGCCAAGTGCCTGAATTTTGATCACATGACCTTGGAGATGATGCAATGGTCATAAGCATGAAAAATGCCATAAGTCACTTTTTTCAGTGCCATTGTAACTTTGAATGGTCACTAAATGAACTGTTGTAGGACTGTCGAGGACTACATGTAATTGATCAGTGCTTAATGCCACTATTGGGATCAGGGAAAGACATTAGTGGCTGGAAAAAACAGATACTGCAATTGCCTTTAATTTTGACAGCAGTCCCAATTCAACAGAAACTGAAATACCCCAATTGTTAGAGTGTGTGTATATGTTTGTAAAAGCATTCTGGCCACTGAGATGGTAACATGGCTTTCCAGCTTTATCAAGTTAACAGCAGCCAAGTTTATCTTTTAACTAGCTTTCCAAAGGATATTTTCTTAACATAAGTATTGTGAGAATGTGCTATGTGTGTTCTTAAGAAGGAAAAGCCGCTATAGAGCTAATCGGTTATTTCATTTTATCTACATCTTTCAGTCCTGCAATCACTAAATGTTTGTATGACAGGAAATACCACAAGAAACCTGCCATCTGCCAGCCAGAAAATTGGAGATGTGGGGGGAGAAAATATGTGCACAGTGGAAAATGGGTGACAAGTTAGGATGACCGGATGAAACTGATTCATGTGTCTCCCTGTCTGAGAAAGAATGGAACATTGGTGGCACATGTGATCCTCATGTGGGCTTCTGAAAGCCTTTCAGAAAGATATTCTGTGTCAATGTAAAGCAAATCATTTAACTGGTTCTTCCAAGTTCAAAAGAAATGTAAGGCTGGCTTAACACAAGGCACCCAGTATTTGAAAGTTTTGGCAACAAGTGAAACATATCATGAGATGTTCCGGATCACTATTTTATTAACAGAATGATGGAAATGATTTAAGACAAAATATTTTGGCAGTGCTATGAAAATGACATTTCAAACTATAGTCATACAGTACATCCTTATGAAAGGGAAAGTTTGCCTCGTTTTGTCAAGAAACAAGGCAGATATGAAAAATAAATAAACATTGAAGCATTTGCATGCTTACAAAGACAAAAAAAATGAAGTAATATAGTTTAGTGAAAGTTCCTTAAATACTGTCCTTTTACACCAATAATACTGGGAGGTTCCTCGTTTTGTATATAAGAACAGATGAGTAATGTCTAGTTTCTTCAGCCAAAGCAAAAACCTTTTAAAACTCATTGACTACTGTGGAAGAGATGGGTTTTTTTCTGAGATCATTATTTGCCTATTTAAAGCATTTTTATAACTACCCACCCTAAAATAAATCTTTCGATAGTTTATAGCCTATCCATATAAACAACATATTCAGCAAAAATTAAAAGTCAGCAAACTAAAAAGAAAGCTAAGTAAAACAAGAAAAGGATGCTACAGCCACACATACCAGCTGCAACCTTTTGTGTTCTCATCATACTCTGACTTCACCTTTTCCCAGCAACTGAGGGCAGTGACCATTCTTATCTGCAGGACCGCATTATACCCGCCGATACCTCCCGCCGTCCTGTTCGCTCCCACAGAGCGGGCCTCCTCAGGGTGCCACCAGTTAAACAATGTCGGCTGGCGACCCCCAGGGGGAGAGCCTTCTCTGTGGCAGCACCCACCCTCTGGAATGATCTCCACCCCCACTATACGAATGATTGCTGACCTTCAAACCTTCCGCCGTGCTTTAAAGATCTATTTATTCCAACAGGCCGGCTTGGGATAGCCACGTCCTTGTCCTCCTGCATTTAATATTTAAGTTAGTTTATTTTAATTTTATTTATTGGAAATCATTTTATCGCTCCCCTTTGAAATCAGGCCTTATTTAATTATTTTATATACATTTTAATTGTTCATGTTGTTGGTTTTTTTACGTGCCTGTAAGCCACCCTGAGTCCTTCGAGAGAAGGGCGGGGTACAAATAAAATTATTATTATTATTATTATTATTATTATTATTATTGACATATATGTATTAGGGAAAGGATATCAGGTGAGGCCCCTCCTAGGAAACTGGTGGTGGCAGCAGGAACTATCAAGTTGCTATCCCAAAGCAGGTGATGGGTCAAGTTGTGAAGACTTGTATTTTGGGGAACTTTTGAAACCTCCAGGTTTCCATTTTATTGGTTTAGTTGTTGCACCATGTTTATTGCACCAGTTATTTTTGACCTGAAAGAGACGGAAACAGAAAACTTCATTTTTTCCTTTGTAATGGTATGTGGGAAAGTCCTCCAAAGACTGGGCCAAGAGATATTGCCAGGGAAACCATCTGATAAGAGACATCATAGCTTGTAGCAAGATAGTGAGCAGGGCAAGAGGCTCAGCACCCCCCTTGGCTTCTTGGCCTCCCTGCAAAGAGATGGCGGAGGGGGGGAATCTTCTTTCATACAGAAGATTAATGTTGGCCTCATGAGGTAGACCAGGTCAGAATCAAAATTAGATGAACTACCAGTAATTATACTTTATTATAAAGCTACAATGACAGAAGGTTGATATTAGCCTCTGGGGTAAACCAGATAGGAATCAGATAAGTTAATAAAATAATTCTGTTATTGTAAGGCTACAATGACAGAATCTTGCAAGTATGAAAAGTACAATGCTCCCCCCCCCCAACCCTTTTACAGTCTGAGAAACTAGGGAGGGTTTCTTCTGAGTCTCGTGCTTTACTTACTCTGTAGCCGAGGATTATGTTGTCCCTTATCTGCCCGTTCCTAGGGAGCATCTCTTCCCAAAGTCTCCCAACTCTCTTTCCCACATACCATTACATCCTATGAATAATCCTGCAGTTCTGTGTTTATGGTACTTTCTCAAAATGGCTGTCATGATTGTTGTGGCCAATCACAAAACATTTCCTTACTAGAAGGCCATCTGATGAGATTGCTCAACGTTACTCCTCCTAATATACTAGGTCATTCCGTAGAAACCCAAGCTTTAGTTGTGATATTATTGTGAGCTGCTATATTAATCTGATGTATTGTATTGTGCATTGTGTCTGGTTACAGGCTTAAACTACTATTATTATCTTTATCTTATATTGTTTTTAACCTGGCTTGGTGAGCATACTTCCAAACAAGTTATGAATTGCAATTACTACTTTATTTTCAAAGGATGCTTCTGGTTATTTTTGGAATACCTATTATGACAGAGATTGGTGCTTTTCTCAGGAGCAGGCAAATCCACAAGCATGCAAATAAAAGTTAAAATTTTAATTTATGAATATTATATATGAAAATAGAATATGCCTATAAAATAGAAAATAAGCATCTCCACATGCATATTGATAGCAACTGTATTTGTTTTAACTGAGGCTGAGATCCTCTGCTTACTAGGGTATATGGCACCGATCACAGTAATACTATCATATTGTGTATGTATAGAGAAAATGAATGTACAAAACCTGGTGGAAGACCAGGAAGCTATTGTAGCTCCTCTGTTTCTACCAAATGTCCATAATAAACAGAATACAGTAGAGATTTTAGTGGATATAAATATTATTGAATAGACTGATATTGTTTCATATCAATAAAATTACTTTTAGCACCATATGACCAAAATTTACATAAAAATAGGGTCTCTTTACTAGACTTTATATTTTATTAAACATAATTAAAATAAGCAAGTAAAAACTATACCCTTAAACATAAGGCTTTTACTGTTGCCATACAATTTTTTCCCTAGTTCTGGTTGCTAGATCTATAGTTGAAAAATTCTAGAAAATGCGAACATCTTTTTGAATCAGAATGGAAATTTTTTCCTTCTTCTTCCCAAAATGTTTTGGCAAAAAATCAATGTAATAGCAAAAGATCCATATTTAAAATCTTTTTTTTAACAAAAATGGAACATAAATAAATCATTAGGTATACAAATGTTCTGGATATAAACATGGAGTATATAAAGATCACACTTGTATGAATACAAGCATAAATACGCATATTCCTAAGGTTTTTTCAATTTGCTTTTTTTCATCCCGATACTCTGTATATTTTACACAAATACACACAAAGATTAAATCTGCATTCTGGGAGTCTCGACAAATTGACTGTAATTTGAATTAAGAAATATGATGAATACATCTGAGTAATTCTATGTATATGTTATGGCTAAAGATCTATGCGTAATTAACTATTAATGCTAGCATCTGCTGCTGGTTTTTCCATTGCAGGAGTATGAAATTTTTCAGAAGCTACACTAATGCTTTTCAACTGACTGAGAGGAAAAAAAAGATCCATTCTCCCTGTGCCAACTCTCCCTTTTTTGGTGAAGCATTTTAATCTTCATTCTAATCATAGTTGCCACATTTTTATTATGCTGCCTCGATAATCATATTACCGCTTTTTCTACCAGAGAGAAATCAAATGCAATGCTCCCCTTCCAAAATGTCCCTTTTCTACCTCCATCACTCGGCTTTCCTGGTTGCCTGCCCTATCCTGTCACCAGTCATCCGGCATTGTTCTCCGGAACAGCTGCAGCCATTGCTGAAGAACACAGCAGCGGCACCATATCAGGGTGGGGGAAAAACAAGGCTTCCCAGTTGAAATACAAACAAATATGTTTTAAGCCAGCAGGTTGATCGCGTCATCTTTTTCCTTTACATTTGCATTTATAATCAGCCGTCTGGCCGCATTGTCTTTTCAAGCCTCCGAAAAGCTGCCTTGATGGGGGGCCATCAGATCTGGTGATCTGTCCCCCCCCCATTTTCTTTTGTCGTAGCGGCGGCTCCGGACCGGCCGAGAGATGCGGCGGAGAGGGAAGTGGCGGGCGAAGCGGAGACCCCCGAAGCCTCCGGACGTGGCCGAGGGGACGCGTCGCACCCGGAGAGCAGAGAGGGAGAGCAGGAGGGGAGGAAGGGGCGGCGGCGGCCGGGTCAGGCGCCTGCCCGGCAGAAGCCGCGAGGGGCGCAGGAGGGGGCGCGCCCAGGTAGACGCTCAGGCGGGGTCGGCGCCCCGTTCCTTTGCAGACCGAGCGGGGAGCGGCTTGGCCAAAGTGCGTGGTTGGTGCATCTACAGCTCGCCTCGGGCTGCCGACGACCCGCTGGTGCTGTAGCAGCCGCTGCGTGCCAGTCTCCTCCTCCTCCTCCCCCCGCGCTCTCCCCTCCTCTTCTGGGGAGCCGGGCAGACGCCGGGACTGGCGGGCGTTGGGGTCTCCCAGGCGCGGAACAGCCCGCGGCAGAAACCCCCGACCTGGGACGGCGGAGTCATGAAAGGGCCTCCGTCCCCCCTCCTGCAGGGAGGCAGCCGCGCCACTCCCCCAGACAAGCCAGGTGGCGGGCGGGGGAGCGGCTGCTAGCGCGCGGAGGCTTCCCCCTCCTTTTTTACGCGCGCTCGCGCCCGCCTCCCCGAAGCCGCCAGGCCGGGCTGCTCCCGCTGCTGCCGGCAGGCAGGGTGCGAGCGCCGGAGGTGCGCGCGGGCGTCGGGCGTGCTGGGTCTCCCCCGCGTCGCCTCCCCCTCACTTCCAATAGGACGCCCCGCGCGCTGCGCTTCCGACCTTTGCAGGGAAAGGGCCAAAGGGCGCGCTCGGGTCTTCTTCCTCACGCCCCTTTCCTGCCTGCTGGTTTTTAGTGGGCTTATTTATTTATTTATTGCACGCCCACCTCTCCCACCCGCGCGGGGCTTCGGCGTCGGCGAGGGCAGCGGTAGGACGCGCCAAGGAGGCTCTTTTGCGTCGGCTTCAGCTGTGGAGAATGAATTAAAGCGGCGTTCCGGCGGCGGGGCGCGTGTCTCCGGTTACGGTGCGTCTTTCTGATTGAATGGAAGGTAACGGCTCTTGCATGTAATTCGGGGGAGGCGAGGCATTGCCGAGAAATTCCGACTCCCGTCTCCCCCCCCCGGTTGCTTTGGGATGAACCCTCCGCCCCCCCCCTTTTCCTCTAGAGTGCGATCCTATCTGCTAGGCCGGCGAACGTAGTAAAGGGCGGGCGGCGCCGGCGGTCCGACAGTGCGCCTTTTAAGGCTCCGGGTGGGAGAGGGGAAGTATGTACACTGCTCCCTCTTCAGACATCTGTTCGGGGTGTGCGGTGCTCAGGTTGGAGGATGGTAGGAGGGTTTGCCAGGACTCGGTGGCTCTTTCACAGCAACCTTTCTCAGGCTAGTGATGCCTCCCGCTCCTATAATGGACAATTGCCATATTGGCTGGGAATTCTGGGAGTTGCGATCCAATAGGTGGGGAAGGGGGTGCAGTTTGAGACGGCTTATTTTATAAGAAAATGTTGTGTGGGGGGTTCTAAACACATTAATTAAATTTGTTTTGAGTACATTTAGGGGGTTTAGTCCACACAGTTGTGTTATTCCCTTATTGTCCAAATCTAAGCATGTTACATAATAGACTTTAAAATAAATTCGAATTAGAATTTATTGGCCAAGTGTGTGTGTGGACACACAAGGACTTTGTCTCCGGTGTACATGCTCTCATTGTGCATGCAAGCCACAATTGATAAATTGTGATTATAATAATAAAATACATTCGTAATCATAAAGTACATTCATCACCATCGTGTTATTATTCATGTTATGATTATACATGTTATACAAATATTAGATTCTTGCACAAATTAGTGCAAATGAATTTCAGGAATGAGGGACAAGCTTTTTTGCACAATTTTATGTTGTCATAATTTATGTTGGGTCTAATAATAAAAACTGTAACTTCTATTACTTTTTTGGGAATTCATATTTGGCTCATGAGACTTCACATACTTAGTCTGGTTTATACAGGGGCCTTGATGGTTTTGGGAATTGTTGCAATAGAAAGAGGCCATGTACTTTACCAAAAATAATATGGATAGTTTTGTTACTTATACAATGGCAGCTGCTAACACTATCTTTCAAGAATGTGAGTAGTGTTAGACTATCTCCTTAAAACTACTGCACTGTTCAGAAAGTGGGGAATTTTCTCTTCTAAAAATCTATAGCTGACATCCAGGGAGGAGAGAACATTTATCACAGAGGAAGGATCACTTTCCTTATTTGCTCCACTTTTAAAAATCAAAATAGCCAAAGGTTCTACTGTGCAGTGTGTAGAGCTACTGAAAATCTGAATTTTCACTCAACTTCAGCTCCAGTTTCTTAATAAGAGTTAAACAAAGCTTATTGACCCCTTTCAGTCTTGCTTTCTCAAATCCTTTTTGTTGAAAATGTAAAACATTGCTTTTTGGGAATTTATGTTGATGGAAGTAGCAGTGTTACTATTTGGCATCTATTGCTTAAAAAAATCCAACCATTTTGATTTGTTTGTTTTGAAATACTTGTATTTTACAAATAATGCTGAGCAGGTCCAAAAATGCATTCTATATTTTTATAGGTAACTGGAGAAAACTATAATAACTATGTAAATATTTTTCAGGGTGGGAAGATTTCTTTTCCAATGAAAAAAATTAGAAGCTCCAGGAAAAATCTGAAAAAAAACCTCTACCAGTACTTTCTACTTTAGAATAGTTGAAATACTTTTAAGGCACATTTTTCATACATAAAAATTGAGAGAATTAAAGAATCATTTTAAGAATGGTCAAAAAGATTAAGATGGGAATCTGAATCCATTTTTAATTGGGAAAATAGATTATAATTTTATCCTAGACTGTATTTGTTTCATGGAGAGCCTTTACTTTACCAAAATATTTTTTGTAAATTATCTACCAAGATCATTACAATTCCTCTTGACATTTTCATGAGTGAATATAGAAGGAACCGGTGCCTTGTCTCTGAGCGATCTTGATCATGTTTGTAATCAAGTGGGTAGCCGGTCTGTTCTTGTGGTATTCTCAAATTACAGGTAGTCTTCAACCAATGACCAAAATTGAGCCCCAAATTTCTGTTGTTAAGTGAGACATTTGTTCAGTGAGTTTCCTCTCTTTTTATCACCTTTCTTGCCACAGTTGTTAAGTGAACCACTGCAGTTGATAAGCTAGTACCGTAACACGGTTCTTAGGCGAATCTGGCCTTTTCATTGATTTTGCTTGTCAAAAGGTTGCAGAAGGGGATCACATGAGTTTGGGACCCAGCAATGGTCATAAGTATGAACCAGTTGGCAAGCATCTGAATTTTGATCACATGATCATGGGGATGCTGCAACTGTCATAAGTGTGAAAAACAGTCATAAGTCATTTTTTTCAGTGCCGTTGTAACTTTGAACGGTCACTAAATGAACTGTTGTAAATCGAAATCTATCTGTACAACCCCTTTAGGAAGGACATTGGTAATCTATACTATGCCCAGAGGAGAGCACTGGATGGAAACACAGGCTATGCTTAGTCTGGATAAGAGAAGACTGCAGGAAGACATGATAGCCTCGCCCTAATGGGACTGGTTCGCCCCACCTGTGCCGGCAGAGGGGACTTGCTGCGGATCCCACCAGTCAAGGAATTTCAACTGGTGGGATCCAGAGGAAGAGCCTTCTCTGCCATGGCTCCTGCCTTTTGGAACATCTTATCTCCCATTGGCTCTCATCCTCCTGATATTTTAAAGAACCTTAAGATCTAGCTCTGCCAGATGGCTTGAGGACCCAGTGAGGGAGCTTCATGCAGGAAGTGGTTGACTAATGAAAATTCAACCCTACTTCCCGCCCTCTCCCGTGTGACACACTCCCTTCTTTGCCATCTTGTCTCCTTGATTTTATCTGTTCATGTTTTTATCTGCTGTGTTTCTGATAGTGGATGATTTTAATGTTTTGCAATGTTTTTAACTTGTAAACTACACAGAGTTGTTGGATATGAGATGGGTGCTAAATGGAATTTATAAATGAATGAATGAATAGATAAATAAATGTTTTCAGATCTCTGAAAGACTGATATAATAGGAGAAAGAGTTAACAATGGAATTAAATGATAAGATAACAGATTTTGAGTGGATATCAAAAACAATTTCCTAACAGTAAGAACTGTTCAACAATGGAACAGTCTGCCTTGGAAGATGGTAGAGAGGTGGATGGCCATCTAATGGTGGATTGGTGCATTGGGTAGGAATAAATTCACAAGATCTCATCTAAGCCTTCCTTATATGAGAGCTTCCTAAGTAAACTACAATATTTAGTTGTCTAATTTTGATGGAAACAGGTTGCATCTAATTTTAAGATCATCTAGAGATATTTTTCAGAAGTGCAGGTTAGTTTTTCTTCTATATATTTCTGTGGAGAGTAAGGATGACCTTGATAGAGACCTGTTGCTAGAGTGATTGGAGATAAAGTATATTTTAAATCCACAATAGGCAGATAATATTCAGAAATGAATTGGGAAACACCTCCGTAATTTGCTAAACAATAAGCAGAGGTACACCACAATCAGACTTGCAAAACTTTGTTATAGTCTCAATGAAAGTTGTTTTAGTCTTCCCATGGAGTTGATTCCTTGGTTTCATCCACCTAGTGAGACTCACAAATTCTTAACATGCTCAAACCCAGACAATGGGTTTTGAAGTAGAAATGCACATGGCATTTATAAATGAGTATAAAAGCCAAATGTGAGAAATAATGAAGAAAAGAGTGCTAGTGTTTAGACGATGGATATGCCTTATGTGTTTGGGGAAAAACCATGTTTGCAGTTTTAGAATGTGCTTTGAAATCTTCCAGTATTCTTTTTTGTTTTTTTTGGGTCCTTATTCAAATGTTCAACAAAAATAATGCACGTGTAAATTTGTTGAAAGAAAACAATTGTTAAGTTTTCCTGCATGTGATTTGAATTGAATGGGACTACTTGCCGAAATAGTAGTTGCAATTGCTGATGCAGTGAAAGACACAAATAATCCAATTTGGGGTATGTATTAGCTGCAGTAACTAATATTTTTGGACAATTGCTCTTAAGGGATTATCTAGCAATTTTAGATTTTGCTCTTCCTGGCATTTCTTGAAAAACTCTTATTTTATTTAGTAGTTTCCTTGTAACAAGTGGTTTCCAAAGGGATTTATATAACTATACGCTTTTTAAAAAGTTTTTTAAATGCCTGTGCATACATTCAGTGCCAGATGTGGTTAAGCCACATAAGCAAGAACCACTAAATGATTTGTAGTTTTGAAGGTAAAAATCACTTTAATGAGGAATGTATAGCAGGAATACAGTACAGAAACTGCAATAAAATCAAGTCATATCAAAATGTCCATGTGGATGCTTGGAAGGGAAGGGTTCAAATTCCATTCCTTTTTTTTGCTTTTTCGGAGGACAACTTGTAAATACCTATGATAATAACCATTCAGTAGTTGCAGTGGGCAGAACTGTCAGTTACCTTGGAGGGTTTGGGGACATTGCACGAATAATGAGAAAATTTAGATTGAAACAGAAGGAAATGATTCATCTGTGGAAGAGCTCTTAATGTTATTCCTCATACTTTTTCCTATGGATGCTTTAATTAGGGGTTTGACATTGGTTCTTAAAAAAAAATCAGTATTGCTGGTTTGAAATCTCTTTTCACTTGGTATTTGGTTCTGAAGTAATCAATTTCATTGTTAATTAATTAATATGACTTGATTGTATTGTCATAGTTAAAAAAAAATCTTTCTACTGAATTTTTTATTTTCAAGTCCTAAAGAAAACATCATTGTTTGAAGTTGCTTTTGGCTCTTCATCACCTGCTGGACATTTTGCCAGAATTGTTTGCAGAAACTGTGGTTGGAATGCTTGTAATATCAAATCTTCTCCACTGACTTTGTATTTGTATTGTGTCCACAGTATCTTAGTTTTAATTACAGATTTAGTGCATTGGATAAGCAGCCTGGTTTTACTTCAGTTAGTATTGAATTATTTGTTCTTTATGTGGATGAAAGTACACTAAGAAGTTTTATCTAGCACCATTGTACAAAGACATTGATCTTTCTTGATTCATCCTTTCTGATCACTCAGTCATCATGATCATATTCTGCAGGTGAAAAAACCACGGCACTGACAGTATATTTTGTTTATTTATTTGTCCAATTTCTATAGCTGTACATTTCACCAAACAAGCATCTTTGGTTAGCATACAACAAACCTAAAGCCATCACTAGATACATTAAACCAGTAGCATTATTATTTACAATATTAAAAATTAGAAAAATGAAAACAAATCTGTAATCTAATAGAATTAGAATTTATTGGCCAAGTATGATTGGACACACAAGAAATTTGTCTTTGGTGTACATGCTCTGTATACATACCTGTATACAAGCTACAATTGACAACTGTGATTAGAATTATAAAATACATTCATAATCATAAAGTACATTCATCATGTCATGTTATAATGTACAATCATCATGTCACAAAACACATTCATGTCACAAAACACCTTTATCATGCCATACGATACATTTTTGTGATAGGTTTAGAACAGTCAGAAATACTAATAATCAATCTACAAGTCAAACTAGGATACTAAGTGAAACAGCTATTATATATTGTAAGATGTAAGCAACAAGTTAATAGGTAATAGGAAAGATGAGAAGGGTAATAATGATATATTCCTACTAGATAATTTAACAGTTTTTGGAAGTTAGTCGTTTAGCAGATTGATGGCATGGGGGCAGAAACTGTCTTTAATCTGTTTTGGTTTGCAATGGAGGGGCGTCTGGAGGGAAGAAATTGAAACAGATTATGTTCAGGGTGTGAGGGGTCTATGATTATTTTCACAGCCCTCTTTCTGACTCTTTCAGTGTACAGGTCTTCAGTGGAGAGGAGGTTTGTAGCATTATAATATAATATACTTAATCTCATAGATACTTTTATTGTTAGTGTAATGTCTGTTTCTAATCTAATCTCTTCTAGAATAAAAGTGATACCGCCATATTTAATATCCTAGTGTTTGAGCAATTGTAATTCTAATTTCTGTTTCCAGCACAATTTATCATATATTTTGCATAAAAGTTAAATAATGCGATATATTCTTGATGTAACTCCTTTCCTAATGTTTAACCATTTAGGTTCTCTATATCACACAAATTCTTCAATGGCTTGATGAGATGATCTCATGCCTCACATTTTTAAGGGATATCTGTGAATATATACATCTCGCTCTTGTTCCATGTGTTGTTGAAAGATTGCAAAATTTTAAATGCTATCTTGTTAGCATTTGAAATAAATACAACTGCTTAGTAGTTTGAGTATTCCTTAGCATTGATTGCCCTTTTATTTGGAGGTGCTACTGCTATGTTTTCTCTACCTGTTAACAAGCCACAAACTGCATTGTATGTTTGTAAATCTTAACTGTAAAAACCTTTCTGAGTACTATGAATGTGCCAGGATTGTATAATTTCCCAGTAAACACAAATGGTTGTGAAGTAATTTTTTAAAGCATTATTTTGACAATGATTTAAAATATGTTAGAACTGCTGACTGCAGAGAGAAAAAACAATGCCTGCCTGGCTACTCTTTGCATTCAGATTGAACACTATGAATTGTGTCTCTTGCTAATCTAATTAAAGCATAAGCTTCTTCTGGAAGATTACAAAAAATATAGCAGGTATGTTAATCTGAGCTGCTTGGTAGATGCTTACAACCTATTTTTATACCAGGCGCGTACAAGATTTTGCTCTCATTGTAGTATTTAGCTGACTACATTAAGGACCAGAAAAATATCTTAAAGCATTTCTGTTCTTCTCAACATCTATAGAAAATTGCTGGGTGGGGTGGGGGAATCCCTTGTCTACAAATTTGAGAATGTATAGCAACTCTCTCAACTTGGTGTCTTTCACAGTGATTGACCAAGCTAACTGGGAAATTCGAAAATTATAGGATAAAATGTATGGAGGACATTCAGTTGTATAACATTAGGTAATTCTTAATCTGTTCTTGTTTTTAAACTAAAAAGCTGTTTTAGGGAAAGATATGCTCCCTGGGGAATGTGTAGTTCTACAGATACTGTTGAATCCACATTCCCATTAGGCCTACTCAGCTAAGCAAGTGATAAGAATTGATGAAAGTTGGCCTCAAGTTTATGATTCTTTTGCAAGTGTTCTAAGTTGTTCCTAGGATCTTCTGATATTTATAATCAGTTTTTGGTGCCCAAGTTAAGTTAAATTCCTATACTAATTCTGGAGTTAGGGAACCATAGAAGAATCTCCATTTCATGGTAAATATTTTTATTATCATAACTATTCCACCCTTGGAAGACCAGGTTATGGACAGATTGTTATGGAATAAACAGAATAAGAATCTCTTATTGGTACATGGTGACACTGTAACAGGCCAGCTTTTTTGTACTGGACTTCCTTCCTTTTTGCCAAGGTTCCCATGGGTTTCCAGGCAAAATATAAAGTGATGGCTATGATCCAGAAAAAGGGGTCCCCACCCCCCAGTCTGTGCATTGGCACCTGGTGACAGCATGCCAATAACTGGGTCATGCAAACAAGCCAAGTTCCATTTGTGGGATGCAGGTAGCACATAAAACTGTGCTCCCTCCGGTCTGTGGAAAAACCTTTCTTCCTGGAACTGATCCCTGCTGCCCAAAAAGTTGGGAGCCACTGATATAAAACCTTAAATGGGCCAGGCATGGGTTCCACCATGTCATTTGGTGGCAAATAGGACCAGTTGTCAGACATAGATGGTGAATGATGTTCCTGACAGGTATAAGATCTACATTCTGTAGAAGAGAATCTGTGATAAGGAAGGTTAGCTCAAGGTTGAACGAGTTCTTTCCTGTGAGGTAACTCAGTTCTGAGGTAAATCATGCCTGGAGAAGAACAGCACTTGGAAAACTAGGTCTCTTTGATGCTGCCACCATCCCTTAACTGTAATCTGGTTTCTCTCTTCATGCCAGCTCTCTGGGGAACCAGGAGTGAATTGAAGGGGCAATCCTAACCCCATGTTGGATCGTGCAACTAGAGAAAGGAAAAACCAGCCAGAACTCGAGGGAGTCAATAGCTGAGCCAGAAGGCAACTTGTCAACTTCAGATTTTAAACAAAAACCAAATTATTAAAGTTGCCAGAAGATAAGGTTCCATACATAGAATAAATAGTTTAAAAAAGAGCTAAAATACCAAAAAGTCCACTGCAGTTGGATGGTTTATAAATTCAAATAAATAAAAAAATTTCACAAATAAACAAACATTCACAAAAAACCTACCTTTTTATCCAGGCCGGTTTGGCCTAACCACTCCTTTCCTTGTTTTAAATGTGTTATAAATTTTAAACATTTTAAACTTTTATATTCGGCCTAAATTGGTTTTAGATTGTGGTTTTAAATTTAGCCACGCGAAGATATATTATTTTAATTATGTTTTAAAATGCGTTTGTTATGTTTTGTGTTTTTAAATGGCTTTACACCGCCCTGGGTCTCTTCGGGGAGAAGGGCGGTATAAAAATTTAAATATAAATAAATAAATATAAATTTAAATTTAAATTTATTATAAAAGGTTTTAAAATGACTTTAATGTTGATTTTATTTAATCATTTTATTTTAATGGAAAGTTCCCTGAGGGAAGGATAGAAATGAGATTCATAATACTATGGAATCCTTTATGTTTGCTTTATTATTGCTTGCAGCATTTCATTATCTGCTTGCTAGCTAGCTAGTGCTAGTGAATGTGAGGTCTGCTACCTATTTATATACTGTAGCTTGCTCTGTCAATGTTGGTGGGGGTATGGTTTTCTTCTTGGTAGTTCCTTCAGTAGAGTATTGTTTTTGTTTGATTATTTGTCTAGTGTTAATCCCTGCTTATCTATGTTAGCTGCTGAAGAAGATGCATTCTGGTCTTTTTCTTTCTTTCTTAGATTTTTTAATTGTCTCTTTTGAGTGACTTGTAAATGTACTTTATCTCTGTGTGCCTATAGATGGATGATTTTTCTGAATGCAAAACTTCCAGGAATTCTCTAGGAATTTTGGACTTAGCTTTGTTTAGAATGCTCGCAATCTCCAAGTTAAAATTGTGGTTGAGTCTGTCCATGTGTTGTGAGATCGAGGAATTTTTTCTGCTAGTTGGTGTTCATGGATGCATTCTGCTACTCTTCTGCATGTCTGTCCTACACAGTAGTTGTTACAGTCCTTACATTTCATATTGTGTATGATATTTTTTTTCTTGTGCTATTTGGTCTTTTGGTATATGTAAGTTATTTTGGAGAGATTTATTTGGTTTGTGTGCTACAGTGATTCCATGTGGTTTTAATTGTCTGCTAGTTATTTCTGTGATGTTTCGAGGTAGGGCTATGTTATTCTTTTTATAGCATATGTTGAGTGGTCAGGCGTTTTTTGATAAAAATTGTGTTGCAGTCCATTTTGTTGCATTTATTATATTAGACAGTCTGTTTCCTGCATAATAACATTACCATACATGAAAAACATGTTGGAAACAACCCAACCAACAGGCTATTGCATCTACATGGCATCCCTGTAGCATATGTACATAATTAGAAGATATAGTTTTTACATCAACTGTACTGACATCTGAACTAATCAGTGAATGTAAGCTAATGATGCTCATTTATCTTATAACACATTTTAGTTGTACATTGGAACAAGCAACAGTGGCATATTCAATGACCATTGGACGTGCTTTTTGCAGCATAGACAATTTGGATGGTTGTAGAGAGGGTGGATATTCAGTTGCTGTTACAGAGGGAATCAGCCCATGTCTTCTGAATCTTAGTACAAAGCAACTATTATATAACCTTCTGTTTTGTGCTCTCCCTCCCCCCATTATGATTAACTGAGAATGCAGCCTCGCTTCAGTAACTAGTATAATGTGTTTACTAATTGAAAAAGATTTTTAAAAAACCTTTTTGTATCTTCCTACTTGTCTTTTCTGTTTTCTATTTTGCATCAAGTCGCCACAATAACAGTGGTAGAATGCTTTAACACTACATTGCATTATTCAGTCGGCCAGAATATTAACTGAATAATCAGATGGTTATCTTAATGAACAGTGCAAAACCCAGAGTGTGATATGATGAAGATTTGACTTGACAGTTTATCAGGCGGTGTGTGAAAGCTTTTGCTTTGAAAGAGAAAACCTTGTTTCTGGATTCTTCCACTGAAAAACTTTGAACGCACAAGGAGCACACAACACCAACAGCTGCTCCTGTCTTGAGAGTTGCATAGTTTTTAAGAAAAGTGAAAGAATGGTTGATTAGATCTATCTAGGTCAATATGGATAAAATGTTAGGTATGTTTGAATTCAGGGGAAGTACTCAGATTCTGACCACCACTTTTAAAGCGTTCTTCTAGTTGATGTGGCTTGATAGACCTGATCAATCTATTATGTCAGAGGTTTTCAAACTGTGGTCCGTGGACCCCTTGAGGTCTGTGGGAAGTTGACAGGGGGTCCACAGACAGGTCAAGAAAAATTTGGAAAAAGTAATATACATGAATTGTCGATTAATAGTTAGTTGAATTTGTGAGAATGGGGTCCCCCATGTAGCACAATGACATGTTTTGGGGTCTGCAGCTTGAAAAAGTTTGAAAACCTCTGTATTATGTCATGCTTTAATAACTTACTGGAAATAGCATCCTAGCCATTTAGTTCATTACCTTGAGAAGTTGTCCCCACAAACCCAGAATTTATATTTATTATAACAGATGACTTGTGCAGAAAAGAAAATGCAACAACCCAGGAAAATTTAATTTTAATTTAATTTCTTCTTTATTTAAGCAACTAAGCAAGCAAGTTACAACTCGAGGTGAAATGCTTATTAGTTCAATAAAATTGACTATTAAAAATTTCCAAATGTTACAAATTTAAACTGAATGTACCATTCAAGTAAAGATTCAAATGAAGATAGCAGAGATGCAGAAACTCACAAGAAGTGGTTCATCTCAGTGGATACCAATGATGTAGACTCTCTGAACTTAGTCTCCAAATTCTAGGTTGTGATACTCGCAAGATTCCAAATTGCCAAAATGCTGTTTTCCAGTTGACTCCTTTACAAAATCTTAGTGACATTGCTGGATCCAAAGTCACTCCTTCTCAGGTCACATAGAAAGTCCTAGAATATTTTACCATTTCCAATGTGTGTTTCTTAGTTGCTGTTCATCTTGATATGTTTTTGACTGCTTTTTCAAAGTGGTTCCAATCATCCTCTTCTACAACTTGTACCCAGCTGTATTTGCCAAAGCCTGTGCTTCTGTATAAAGCTTGAACCTGCTTTCTATCATGCAAGAAAAGCCTTTTTTGCTTCTCAAAATGACTTTTGATAAGCATGTACTACCATTCCTTAAGCAGATTACAAAAGTAATTTAACCTGAATACATAACAGGCACTCTTTAGACCAGATTGATGATGGAGCAAAGCACTCTCCATCACTGATCTCGCGTGTATGTGTGTGTGTGTGTGTGTGTGTCCATTGGCTTGGCTTGCCTCAGCTTGGCTCACTCTCAACAGTTCTTTTCTGCTTTCATTTTTCCTTCTTGTTCTTCCTCTGTTTCTTTTTATTCTTCCCAGCAAGATCATCCCTGCCATGGTCACCAAGTGAATTAACAGCAATTTCTTTTCCTAGAATATGTCAGATTGCATCTCCAGTGACTGGGGCTAAGCCAGAAGACAGGTTTTGAGTGGCATGCTAACACACCCTTCTCCCTTCCCATCATTTCCCCCCTTCTTTTCCATTGTGTCTGATTCTAGAAGACTGCCTGATTAAGTCTATAAAGTTTTCTTGACAAGGTTTCTAGCAGGGGTTTGCCATTGCCTCCTTCCTAGGGCTGAGAGGAAGCCACTAGCTCCAGGTCACCTAGATGCCTTTCTGCCTAAGATGGGACTAAAACCCTCAGTCCCCTGGTATTTAGCCAGATGCTTTAAGCACTACACAAAACTGGTTCTCGTTCTTCTATCATACCAAACCAAAAAGTCTGTGAATGCTTCTGCATGACTTCAGTCGCTAGACAAAGGAGTAGCAGTTTCCAATTTCTTCACTTGGCTCCTCTTGACTAATTTTCTTTTCTGGACCTCCTCCCCTCAAGTTTTCTATTCCCCAAGGAAGACCATGTTAAACTACATTGGATTGTGGCTTCCTCAGATCAAGCCTGCGTAGTCACTACCCACTCCATGGTGAGTTTAAAGTCCCAATATTTTTTAAAAAGCTCTATCTAGTAAAAAAAATATGAAGGAAAAAAGAGTGGAAACACCATATTGAGAGTATAGGTGAGGGAGGGCAAGCTGGTAGAGTGATGCGATGCTGCTTCCTGTATCCCCTGTTCTCTCTGTCCTCTAAGGTGTCTTCTAGACTTTAATCACATAGTCTAAAACAGAGGTCTCCAACTTTTGTCCCTTTAAGGTTTGTGGACTTCAACTCCCAGAATTCTTCAGGCAGCAT
>JANHFO010008096.1:111163-121737 GCA_032468095.1 Pareas carinatus | reverse complement strand
TTGTCTTTTAAGATTGATTATTAACAGTAGAAGAAACAGCAGTCAAGAAATATGCCACAGACTAGCATTTAGGGGTAGGGAAGCAATGAAAGCCTTGAAAAAGATATTCAGATGCTGGGATGTCTTTATACCTATAATATTATGGGTATATTTTGTAAATGTAAATTATCTCCCTGAGAAGACATTAATGATTGTAAAAATGGAAGAGACAATTAACAACAAAACAGATGGGAGCAGCTTTGGAAGAGCTGAAGCACTAGGTGGTGGCAGATCATTCTGGGGAAGGCCTATCAATTGGTTGCTGACAATGACCTGATGACATGTAATTAGTCAATTACTAAAAAAACCCTGCATGTTTTCATTACATTGAGAGTCTACGTTTTTACTTTGTGTACTATCTGGTTTGGTTTCTTCAGATTACACTATTTTTGTTTAGCCTTAAAAAAAATAGCCTTCTAATTGACTTCCTCATTGGCACAACATAGAGAATGAATAAGCTATAATGGCATGAAAATCAAAGGCACAAGAAAAAAAATCTGTCATAAACATTAAATATACAAACATTAATCTGACTATAGCAACTATAGCTGCCAAAACAGAAAGATAATGTAAATCACAAGACAATGAATCTTCCTATCAACAATACAAAATTTCAAGATGCCTCATAATTATGATGACTTTTTGTATCTCTATCTTGTTATCTGTGTCATCCCAGCTTCTACTTTCTTGTATTTTTCTGCTCATGAATGCTAACTATCTATGTTACTACAGGTAATCCTTTCTTAACAACTGTTAGTTCAGCAACTGTTCAAAAGTATGATGGTGCTG
The DNA here is from genome assembly GCA_032468095.1 of Pareas carinatus. Lineage (NCBI taxonomy): Eukaryota > Metazoa > Chordata > Lepidosauria > Squamata > Pareidae > Pareas > Pareas carinatus. The sequence continues at coordinate 120,909 of JANHFO010008096.1, read as the reverse complement.
AATAAAGGAAGTAACAACCCATTCCTGAAGTTAGATCTGTTGTACCCCGCTATGGTCATATGATAAAAATTTAGATGCTTGTCCAAATGCATCTATTTTTCCCACCATCACTGGCTTCAGCAGTCTGAGGCAAGTGTCAATGCCTAGGACTCTACCTCAGTCCTAGCACCGCCACTGGCACTCAGAAATGCTACCTCACTGCATTCGTAAGCCTTGGGAAATGGTATGATTATCCCTGCCACTCAGCACTCCCAAATATAAGCTGTATGCACTTATCTACAGACATGTTTTTCTTGCTGAGGGGCCCATCTGAGGCAGTTCCCAGTCACTTTCTTTCCTGTTGCCTGTGCTCCAGAAGACTTTGGAGGTTCCACACAAATTTGAAAACCTCTGGAAGCCTTTCATGTCTTTGGAAGCCTCTGGATGTCCCATGTGAACAGATTCACCACATGCTTCCAAGGTCTAATGGGGATTTTGAAAAATAGAGCTTGTTCATATGGGGCTGTGTAAGACAACCCAGAATGGAGTGGAATGGGTGGGTGTGGGAAGTTGGGTGGCATTCGGCAGCAGTAATGCAAAGGCTGACTTAGAGGCCTGAATGGTGGTAGATGGCTCAGACTGCTGAAGGTAGTGGGGATGACTGTGAGGGGTGCGGGACTTGCAGCATCCCTGAAGCTGTGAGAGGAGGGCTTGGGTAAGCACCCCAATTTTTGTCATCAGTGATCGCAGGGGCACTGCAACAGCCCTAACCTTTGACATGGGTTGTAACACCCTTTGTTCAGCACCATCATAATATTCAGTTCAGAATGCTGAAGACCCTGAGTCTCTATTTTAGGGCCAGGGCTTGCCTCCAAAGTACTGAACTTCAGAGCTGAGGTGACTGCAGCTTTGCGTTGCACTGCACCCACCTAACACATACATGGGCTGTATGAGACCTCCCACTCCTGAGGCACCCCACACATTGATTAATGGCACTTAACAACCACAACAGGGAAAGCTGGAATTGAAGTTATTGAAACAGTAACATGGGCTTCTTGTTTAATAAACACAATGACTTATGACCAAAATTCCGGACTCAATTGTGGTCATAAGTCGAGGACTACCTGTAACATAAAAGACAGATATGGATTAAGAGAATAGGTCATGAAAATGAAAACTAGTGGCAATGTGATTAATTACTCAAGTTTTTTAAAAAAGAAGTTCATTTTCCATATTTAGTATTTTTACAATTTTTAAATTATTTTCTTTTTTTTACAATAAATAGCAAACTAATAAAAACTGAGACAGAAACAACTTACCCTGTGAGTCCTTGTTTTACATAATAACTAATGATTAATATCAAGCTCTTAAAAACATACAGATGGTACCTTAAATTCTGCTATTGTTGAATCAAAGTCACAAAAGATGAGTTTGTGAAAACATCTTTCCTGAAATCTTTAAGAACAAACTTTTATATAGTAGGCTGCAATTGAAAAAAATCTTTTAATTTGTGTTTAGCATAAAAGGCAATAAAAGTCAAACTCCAAATCACTGCATCAGTGCAGCTTTTTCATGCCAAAGATCATATTTTATCTTTGGTTAGTATTCTAAGAGGCCACATTAAAAATGTAGGCAGAATTCAACAAAAATGAAACTCAATTGTTGAAATTAATTCAGATTATAATTACATGATTGTATTTATATTTTTAAACAGTTTTTCCATTTTATATATAAACATTAACATGATGGGAACATCAACTTTTAGTGGGACTATGAAGCGATATCCAAATAGCCATTGCAGTTTGGAAAGCTCAGGACTCTTTATCTCTGTCAAATCATTAACTATTCAGAATCAGAATCAGAATTTATTTTGCCAAGTAAGACAGGACACACAAGGAATTGGTCTTCGATGTACATGCTCAATATCTACATACACGCAACAAACAAACTCTATTACCTTGCAATATATACTTTTAATGTGATTACACTTAGCACACGTGAGCACAGGAAAGCATGCCAAGAAAACTATATCTGGTAGTACTGCAGAAAATATGAAGGTGGATTTTTTTTTTACCAATAGTACTTTAAAGATGGGGGATGAAGATGATCTTTGAAATTATTTCAAAAGCATTCCTTATCACTGCTACCTATTAGCCATTGCCTTTAATTTGTTCTTGGTACCAGTATTTGTCCATTACTGGCATCTATATTAGGCTAACGTTGGGAAGTTTTTAGCTTTTAGTTACAAAATGTGAACAGCTTATTTATTTTTGTCATACATGTAACTCATGGATAATGCTGCATTTGTTGACTATGTGGTTGTGATGCAGATCTCTGAAGGAGGAAGGTGCTAGGATATATAAAGAACTTGAGAAGTGCAGAAGGATAATGGAGAAAGGAAATGAACTAGAAACTAATATTAAAAGAGAGATTGAGAAATGTCATCATTTTGGAATCTGCTATTAGTAAATAAGATGTAGTCCATTGTAATTAGGTCTCGTTTGTTCACAACTTGATCATAGATAAACTAATGTGCCTAACAATGTATTCAGCAAATATAATTTAGTGAAATCAACAATATTACCCTGTCCAAAATCTGGGCTTTCAGATCTTTCAGCAATTATAACTGCAAGGCAAGGAAGCGGGTGGCACTGATCTTCCAGGATATCATGACTCAAATCAGAGGCCCTGCTGCACACATTATAGGGTGTAAGCACTTGTGTTTGAAGCTGGGATGTAAGAATAGGTTCAAGATGCTGCATGTGTACTGCTTTTCCAGTTCCCTGGAAGAATCCCATGCTGACATCCTGGATTTCAATATTAGCTTGTTTTGGTATCTCTTTTATACCAAAGAGGGATATTGAGGGATTTCAATTTCTATGGTAAGGATGGTGGTAATCAACACACAATTCACAGCAAATAAAGACTCTCCAAGGTCCTATTCTAGGTAATTTCTTGTCTGACTCATGTAGGGGAACATACACTACATCTTGTTTTTACTTCAGAATAGTTGGCTTATGATATGATAAGTTTATGATATAGGATTTATGATAATGAAAATTGTTACTATTAATTCTCTGCCATGATCAGAGATACCTTTTTGATCGAGATGCTTATCACGCTCTGTGATCTCTGCATATAGAAGAATTAATAAGAATGGTCTACCACACATGTTATTAATCCGGATAGATTCTAGAAATTTAGGATTTACCTAGGAATCTGATAGTAATACCAGTGAGCAACAATTGAACTTTAGAGAACAGTGGCAATTAAAAGTGCTGGATAAGATTGCCTCTGTGTGACCTCTCTATTTGCCAATCTGTGGGAACTCCTTAATTTATTGAGGAGCTCAGAGAGATGAAACAATGTAAATGACACCTGGACTGCCAGTGTAGAAGACTGACTGACATCTAATCAAATGCTTTCACAATATAAAAATTGTCGTATTTGCTGAAAACTGGATTCTGCATGTGTGAGAGCGTATGAAATGCCTACCCATTGGTACCTGGAGTTTATTTCAGTTTGCTAACTCTAAAATTGTGAATATAATGGACCTTCACTGTACCAACGTTTGGAATGCTGGGAGAATGACTGGATGGAAAGACTGACAACACTTATGTGGGATAAGTATTAGGCTATTCTACCTAATAACTCAAAGGAGGAAGTGATTGAACAATTACTGCCATGTTTCCAACTTCTCTTTTTACAGAAGGTAGTGGCATGTTAGCCCCAGAGCATGTAGATTATCTAAAGCCCTTTCACTCAGGGTCAGGCCTGAGAAAGAGGCATATTGCTCTGCTAGGATGACTTCTGTAGGGCCTAGAGGGTGGAATTTAGTCCTCTTCTTCAACTTCTCAATGGCATTCAGTGCCACCAATCATATTTTTCTGGATCACTTGTGAGGACTACCTTCTGAACTGTCTTCTTTAATTAGAACTAATTCATTTTGTATACTTATTCTGTAAAGGAATGTTTAATAATTTATCTATTCAAGAGATAGATGGGAAAGGGTCTAAAGAAGGGGTGTTAAACTCAATTTCATTGAGGGCCACTACTACCGCTGCTGCAGCCGTCATGGGCCACCCCCACAGGTACTGCTGCCACCCATGTTCCCCCACTGACCCAAGGAAGTGCCCCGCTTGCCTCCAGGGTAGCCCCTGGGTCGGATCCAAGAAGGCCACCAATATGAATTTTTTTAAAAGATACATACATTTGTAAAATAATGATTTTCTATTTTATTAATATAAAAGGCACCTATTTATTATAACAACATTTTTAAAATCTTATTTAATTATAGCAACATCATAAATGCTTATTTAATCATAACAAAATCTTTAAAGGTTGTTTAATTATTACAAAATAATTGAAGTTTCTTTAAATATTACATATTTTAGTGTGATATTTGTTTCTGCTTGAGAGAGAGAGAGAGAGAGAGAGAGAGAGAGAGAGAAGAGAATGAGACAGATAGACCCACACACCGACAGACAGACAGACAGACACATACACACACACAGAGGAACCATACAACTATACAAAAAAATCAAATAATCTCCAGATTTTTCTACGGACCACCCAAATTTTCTCACAGCCCACTGGTGAGCCCTGACCCACAGATTGGCGACCACTGGTCTAAAGGAAATGTTTTAACTTTAGAACAGATTGTATTTGCCCTTGGGATGCACTTGGTTCCTTCTTAGAAGCCCTTTAGGAATGTCATTGAATAGTGTTGCTTCATAGAACTTTCGATCTGTATAATCACTAGAGGATCAGGGCCAGTGGAATTTTTAAAATTTAAACTGCTTATTTATTGCTTGTGTTTTTATTTAATTTGTGAAACAATGGGAGCCATTTTGGAATCCAGCAGCATACAAAACTTGTGAATAAATATTTAAGGCATGATCAAATACACTACTTGACTTACAACAGGTCATTTAGTGACTATTCATAGTTACAACAGTATTGAAAAAAGTGATTTATGACCAATTTTCACATTTATGACCATTGCATCACCATGGTTCTATGGTCATGTGATCAAAATTCAGATGCTTGACAACTGCCATGGATGACCTTTTACGACCTTCTGACAAGCAAAGGTAATGGGGTAGCTGGATTCCCTTAAAAGCCATGTCACTGACTTAACAACTATAGTGATTCACTTAACAACTGTGGCAAGAATGGCCATAAAATGGGACAAAATTATCTTATGTTTCATTTAGCAACAAACATTTTGGAGTCAACTGTAGTCGTAAGTCAAGGACTACCTGTAGACTCAACTCCTAGTTCATATTACAAAGATCATGAATTAAAACTGAATATAGTGTTTTGGTAGTTAAAGATCTTTCATATTCAAGTATTTATTTTGTCATTGCATGCACTCATTTGAAAGGAATTATGTTATTTGAGCAATTTAGTACAAAAATTGAGGACTAGGTATTAATCATGTTAAAAAAAATAGCAAAATAATAATAATTTACTTATGAACAAATATACTGTATTTTTCGCTCCATAAGACGCACTTCCACCCACAAAAAGTGGAGGGAAAAGTGTGTGTGTCTTATGGAACGAATACGGAGCCCGGAGCCGCAGTGGGCTTTCAAAGGACTTGATTGGTTGGCGGGAGCTGGGAGCCGCAGGGGGCTCTCAAAGGGCTGGACTGGGTGGCGGGGGAAGCTGGGAGCCGCAGCGGGCTCTCAAAGGACTTGACTGGGTAGTAGGAGGAGCCGGGAGCTACAGCGGGCTCTCAAAGGTCTTGACTGGTTGGCGGGAGCCGGGAGCTGCAGCGGGCTCTTAAAGGGCTGGACTGGGGTGGCAGAGAGAGCTGCCCATCACTGGCAGAAGTCTCGGCCAGCTTCCCTTGCTGCCACCGCCGTTGGGACCAAAAGGGAGCGCGAATCCGAGCTCCACAGGCTGCTCAGAGCAGCAGGCAGGCGCTCGAGAGACTCGTCTGCCGGCAGATCGGATCCCCCAGCCTGCAGACGGATCGGATCCTCCAGCCTGAAGCTGCCATGGGAAGTGGGCTGTGTGCAGGCTCTCCCGGGAGGGGCCACCTGAGCGCTCGACACACTGGGACTCACAATTTCTTTTGTTCTCTCTCGAGCAGGACGCTGTTGCTGCCTGCCCGCCCCCCTTGGGAGACCGTGTGCGCAGCCCGATTCAGATGGCGAGTGCAGCCGGGTCCTTTCCCAACCTTTCTCCCTTTTACCACTGGAAAATTCCACCACCCTCTCTCCCTCCACTTCTCCCTCTCTCTTCCTCCACCCCCTCTATCTCTGTGTGTCTGTGTGTCTGTCTGTCTCTTTCCTAAGCAGGAAGAAATATACTATTCCTGTTTTCCTCCTCTAAAAACTTGGTGCGTCTTATGGTCAGGTGCGTCTTATGGAGCGAAATAGAAATCCATGGCAGAAGCATTGTGAGAATGAGTGAAGAAAAGAAGTACTCTTTGGATTAAAAACACCATCCATGATATTGCATTTCTTAAGAGTTTTGTAGTGTTGTACATATATTTGACTTACTGTGGTACTTTCTTTCTTCCTTAGGTTGAGAACTTGGCAGATTTTGAGGTACCAGCAGAAGAGGACCAGGGTATACTAAGGAAAAGAGCAAATGCTGATCCTGTTTCAGCAGTGGAAAAAGAGTCTTCTAATAATGGTCTTTCAAACTCAGTAGCAGTTGAAACGCCAGAAGATGCCATTTCTGAAAATGTCTCTCCCAACACAACCTCTTCCTTGGAAGAGCAAAGCGAAGAGGGTGGATCCGACTCACCAGAAGCCCCAGTTGCTCTGGGGCAGGGGGCTCTGATGATGGTTGAATTGGAGGACATCTCTTACCAGCAACATTCCGAGGGACAAAAGAACCAAATGGATGAACAGTCTGAAGAGTCAGCTGAGCCAGTGTCTGAGAGAGCTGCTGACAGCAGTTCAGAAGAAGCAGAAATTGAGGTGCCCGTAGTAGACAGGCGGACCTTACGAAGAAAGGCTAAAGGATACAAAGGCCCACCCAAGAAAAAAGGAAAACTGATTTGAACAGAATTGTAGCCAACCCAAGTGGGAATGATTGCCATTTTCATTGTGTTTCTTTCTTCACAGAAAAAGCTGTAAAATTACATACGACTGTAGGATACACACGTATTTAAATACTGGAATCATTCCCATTTTTTTTTTATATGTCTGTTGCTTATTTTGTTGTTTAACAACTACATAAAAGGAACTAAACTGAGTATGGAAGAAAATGTCTATTTTTGCTAAACAATAATCATAAAGAAACCAGAAATTAAAGTGGGGACAGCAACTTTAAATCAATTATATTAGAGATGTTGAACGTCCAAACAGATACCACCTTAACAAGCTGCCTCAAGTGGTTATTTGTAAGCCCTCATGTACAATTTGTGAAATATTAGGCATTTTCTTCATCCCTAAATGCTATAGAATGGTCAGTTGTACACCTTGATGCTTTTCCAAGCTTATTGGGGATAGATATTTATAATTAAAGTTGTTTTTTTTAACCATTAGTTATTTTGTGGTAAATTTCATATCTTTTTTAATCAGAAATATAGAGCACTTGATATTATTTGTGCTTAGTTCAAAATATACTTCAACTTTTCTATGGATACTATACACCCACAATAAAAAAAACCAAGAGTATATGATCCTAGCTAAACCTGAATCTTCAGTCTGTGCTGAAGTACTGTGATTATTTTGCCAATAAGGCTCCTAATAAATACGTAGTAAAGCGAACTCCTTCAGAGTAATTGTAGGTTAGACAGTCATGAGAACCTATGATTATCATTTTCTGAGTATTAGCAGATTCAGTCTTTGGTTTGAGGCATATTCAGTCTTCAGTATGAGCGTAATAGTAAGAATCTTCTTTTGAAAATATGTGAAAGTGTTCGTTTTACTCTTTTCAGAACTGTTTTGGCTCCTGGTTGTACAAGCTTTTAGGCATCTCAGTAACAGCTAAGTTGATTGCTTTTTTTAAAATAACTCATCTTGACATAGAGGTGCTGGCTTTTTTTAAAAAAAGCATGTCATTAGAAGTTTTGGCTTGGAGGTTTATAGATTTGCCCAATTGTTTGGAATTTTCAGCATGATACACATTTTTCTACCAGTGTACATTTTGTATATTGTGGATTAGAATTTGTGCAGAAATCTTGGTTCTAATAATGATTAAACACTTTCTATGAAATACAGTAAATCAGCTTGTATCTTGTACTATGGACTGGTTTTTTTTTGTAAAATAAGACATTTTGACAATTTAAGATTAGGGCAGGTTTTTTTGCTACTTAGTGCTGAAGTTTTTGAGATGGACAAGGTTGGTTAGTTTTTGAAAGGAACCATTAGTACGAATGTTAGATGTATTGAGCTAGATAAACCTGCCAAGGGGCTTGATGATTCTTATTCTGTAAAACAAAACAATATTTTGTAAAGTGGCTCCATGTGTATTACTATTATGGCTTCTGGATTGGTGGTGATTTAATACTATACTAAATGTGTTTTAAATCAGTGTTTTTCCCAAATCATAAATTTGACTTGTACATTTAAATACAAAAAATTATTCTGTAGTTAAATTGGTCTATATAACATTTAATTGTAAAGTTACTTCTTACGTGAGAGCTGAGCTTCTCGACCTTTCTAGGATATTCACTTATTATAAAACCTTAAGGAAAATTAATTTTGACATCTGTGGTCACCCCAGAACACTTTTTCATTGTTTTGTCTAAACCAGAGGGTTTTTTCTCTTGCATGCACATTTAAGAAAAACTCCTTTCTGCAGAAAGCAACTTACTAGCTTGCATTATTAAAAAATGTCCCTTGGACTACATATTGTTTATAAAAATAAACAATGCCTGTAGCAAAGTCTGGAAGAATTAAACTCAATACTCTTTATTTGTTATGATGGCAAATATTTATATGTATTATGTAACTAAAACTTGCCCCCCCCACTGGAATTAGGTAACCTTGCTTCAGTAATATGGCACTGGTGTCTATCAACTATCATCTTGTAGCCTTTTTTTACATTGCAGCAGTTATTGAAGCAAAACCCTTAAATTATTCAAACTATGTTGAAAAATTACTTAAAAGCAAATTTGTAAAGCCAAATTAAAATGTGTAGCGCTGTGCAGCTTCACAAGTGAACACATTCTCAAAAGGATTATTATATTTAGCGTAAGTAGGTGAAAATGATTATTGGGTCTGCAAAGAACAAAATAGACCAACTTTTGATCAAAGTTCATAGCAGGAGTGAAACCAATACTGTACAAAACAAAATTAAAAAGCTGTTATTCATGTTTTTAGTTGAAAAATATTTAAAGAAAATAGCATGTGAACTCAAATTTGCTTTTAATTATATAGTTTTTTAGGATCTCATTAGTTATTCGGGTTTGTACTGTTTCCGGTGTCAAGGTGTATTTTACATTTCATGCACGTTACCATTTTCAAGTATGATTTCATGAACTGTTTTACTGTACCTATTGCATGAAGTATGTAGAATCTCTTCTACATAAATTTAATAAAGTGTTTTCCTTTTAGCTGAATTGAAATGTTGTGGTTTATTTTTGTTTATGCACATCACTTAAATCATGAACTTGTAACGCAGTGTAGTTAAGTTGCAGCACAACATTCATTTTTCATCATCATTGCAGTATATGCTTTTAAGAAAATTATCCGAAGAGTTGTCTTGTTGATAAAATGCTTTTATATAATTGTGGAGCCAAGATGTCAGGATGACCCAGCATAGATTGATAACTCCGGAAAAAGCCCCTAAAATATACT
>JANHFO010008096.1:95938-111063 GCA_032468095.1 Pareas carinatus | reverse complement strand
TATTGTTGTTTCTCCCTTATGGTGTGTATTATTTCTAATTGGTTAAACTTACATTTTAAATTTTCATACAGTTCTTACCAGCTTGAGAAATTCCTTTCTTCTTAGTCAGGATGGGTGAGCATTTATCCGGACACCCATGGCCCAAAATATCTTGATGGAACCTAACTAGACATAGTAGGGCAATAGAACAAGGGATCAGTGATATGATTTTTACATTGTAGCTGGGAAATCCGATCCCTTAGGGAATCCCTTTTCTCATCAAGTCTTGAATAACCGGGATATTATGTGCAGCAAAAATCTTCCCATAATCACTGGAAATAAGAAGTTTGAATGCCATTTCTATAAACCATCAAAAAGTAGAAAGCACAAAAGCATTAGAAAAGAGAACCCTGATATCTTGATCACAAAATGAAGTTAGTACATGTTGTGGTTATACATATTGGACATGAAAAAGAATGTCAAGATTGGTTGCAGTACCATTGCTGCTAGAGTTGGATTTCAATGATTGGACTACCAATCTATATTATTAATATTCCAGGCTTTTGATCCTACCTATTCTATTCAATCCTGGGTAAGTCAACCCTCCTTGTGTTCTGAAGATTTGGAGAATTGACACTAATCCCAGATTAGAGGAAAAGATAAGCTTCTAACCACACTTCTAATTCTACACTGATAGCATCAAACACAGTAACTTCAGTGTTTCATTTAACATTTGACTATAAAGAAAAAAAAACTTCCAGCTAAAACTCTTAGAAGATGAAGATAGTATGCCCTAGGCTAATTCAGGAAATGTTTTAACATGTTTAAAACAAGATTGTGGTTCACTCATCCACACGTTCCCAGTTTAAGAATATTTTGTATACTTAAAAAATTTCCCCTGGAACCAATGGCCTCCAATATACTATGAATATGTTTTCTCACTACGAAGATGCTATTAGGTATCTGCCAAGTTGGAATATTCTCCGTCCATACGTGTGAAATTTGATGCAGAAAGTTAGTTTCAGTCCATATGTACCCTACCTTCTTAATACTGGAAAAACTGACAGCAAAGGACATTACTATTTAAGAAACAAGGAATACAGATACTCTTTTTCCAAGATAGGTTCAGGCTATTGCAAGTCCATTTACCATTCTAATCAAGAAATTGAATTATTTTATTTTTGACAATATTTGGAGAAAAGCCAGTTTTGCCACAGTCCTTTGTCTTCAGAGATGGCTGTTCTGAAATAAATTCTTTTTATCTGAAGTCTGCAGAGGCACTTTTGTATGTAAAAAGCTTGCACATCCATAGCTGCAGTGTCACTATACAAGCAGAACTGCATTAATACACCCATCATTTTCTGGATTATTGGTTACTTGTGCATATTTTCCTGAAAAGAAAACAAATTAATGAAACTGAATACAATGGCAGATTCTTAATAAATCAGTCTACTACTGTAGTACAATTTCTTTTTAAAGAAAGCATTCCTACATGGGTGACATTTGAATACATTGTGACAAAACAACTATACCACTTAAGAGAAATTGGGGAAAAGAGAATAATGGGCTTTTATTTTTCCCAACTGAAAAGTTACTTCTGTGAAACTGGACAAACCAACATTAGTATTTCTTGTTACAATAAAGTTTCTTAATGTAATTTTTGAATGAGCTGTACAATTTCCCCTGACTGCTGATTAGATGGAGACCATTAATTTCGGGTTTGAAATGGAGAAAAATCAACATCAAGAGAGATTGTTATATGAGACTTATTAAAAATACATATGAATGTTGACTGAATCAAAGAAATTTATTACTGGAGCAGGGAAGCAGCATTGGTTTATAACTGAAATTGATGAATGAGATTATTTTTTCTTCGTAAGATACTATTGAATTGCTGCTGGGCAAATTTAAACCAAAGTCATCTGATTATCAAGATCAAAAACTGATTTTTTAAAATCTTGCTAAGCAAGAAATGCTTATTTATTTATTAGATTTGTCTGCCGCCCATCTCATCTAGAGGCAACTAGATACTCTGTAGTTTTTATCCTGAAAATCCTGCAATTTCATACAATTCTGACATAATATATAATTGATTAAATGCCTCTTTCATTGGCATCATTAGCATTTTTATTCAATATCCTTGGTGGCACAATGATTAGAATGCAGTACTGCAGTCAGGAGTTCAATTTAGATTGGCTCAAGGTTGACTCAGCCTTTTGTTCTTTCGAGGTCATTAAAATGAGGACTCAGATTGTTGAGGGCTATATTCAAATAATGTTTACAATGTAAATTGCTCAGAGAGTGCCGAAAAGAATTATGGGGTGATATATAAGCCTAAATGCTGTTGCTATTAATTCTTATTACTTAAAAATAGCATTTGGTTACTTACCCCAGATAACTTTGCCCCCTTGAGTGACGAGACCAAGCTCACTCACGTTCACCTCGATTACAGTACCTCTTGTGATTACTCCCAAGGAAGTATAGAGAGGAGAAGAAGGATTCTTTTTTACACCAAGAATAGGTAGGCAAAATGTGGCTTTAAGTTCTGGATGTGTTACATGGGCCTTCTTAAATCGCAAACCCTGTTATTCAACAAAATAAATAAAATTCTTCCTAAGTAACCATAGAAAAAAATGAATTTAAACTAACACAAGTATTTATTTTTAATCCCAATCCCATATAAATGGGCTTAGTTTTAAACCCAGAAAAGTTAATAGCTGTTTATGATTTTCATGATTCTGACTCTCACCAGGTTGTTGTTCAATCGCTAAGTCATGTCCGACTCTTTGCAACCCCATGGACCATACAGCTCGCCACAGTCTGCCCAAACTCATGCCTGCGGCATTCCTAACATCATCCAGCCATCTCATTCTTTGCCGCCCCCTTCTCCTTTGGCCTCCCGTCTTTCCCAGTATCACAGCCTTTTCTAATGAGTCCTCTCTTCTCATTAGGTGCCCAAAATATCTCAGTCTCAGCTTCATCATTTGTCTTTCTAATGAACACTCGGGGCAGATTTCTTTCCACCAGGTTAGTGGACTACAACTGTGACCAGTTACAGGTAGATTGTCCTCTTTTTCAATATCGGTGAATGTACCACTACTTTCTCATTTTTTTGAATTTATTAAATTTATTGGCTGCTCATTTTACCACAGGGTAATTCTGGGTTGCTTACAATATTAAAAATACAAAATTTATAGATAATATAAACACAAACACTCAGCTCTAACTAAAAGATGGGGGGAGAGAGAATAGGATAAGCAGCAGGAGGTGTGATCTGTTATTCATCTATCAACTACCCCAATCTAAAACCCCTCCATTGGAACTCCAAGCCAATTGACAGAGCCAGGTCTTTAAGCTCTTGTGGAAGGTGAGGAGGCTTGGAACCGGCCTCAGTCTGGGTGGCAAGATGTTCAAAAGGGCAGGTACATTGGCAGACAAGGCAGACAATGGCTGTCCTCAACTTCGAAAGCCGGAATACCTTGGGCCAATAGGACCTGCAGTGTGCCTCCTCTGCTGACATGGGTGGGGTGTCTTTATTGAAGATTGAACATGAAAAAGCAAATTAACTATTAACCTACTACAAAAAATATTTACCATTGGTCGAATGAAGCGCTCATATTTTGGAGGTTTTCTGGTAAAGCCGTCGCCTACGAAACACACTTTGGTAACCATTCTTTTCCAAGCCTTCCTCTTTCGTTTTCCTGTGCGAATCACTTTGAGCACTTCTGTTTCTCCCTGGGCCCGGACTTTGGGCACAGGAACTTCCCATTTCCCCTAAAAGTAAGAAATTTGTAACATTAGGGAACAAAAGATGGGGGAAAAACATATGGGCACACATACAATATACTGCTTCATAAATTTTGTAACAAAGTAATTTGTCTGACAAAATAACAAAATCGTTGTATCTGCATCACAAGCTACAGTGGAAGTGTTGAGACAGTGCCACAACCACTCAGGTTATTGCAAATGGTTTGTTTGATCGTCGACTCTTATGTTCCTTTTAGACTTAGATATTTAACAGCCCTACTGGAAAGAAGAGCCCACTGGGACTTGAATCACAGATTGTCCTATTTCCTCCTAGGAAATATATATATTTCCATATACACTGTGAGCAGAAATACTAAGCTTGTAGTCAATGTAATCCAGCGAAGAACCATATATTGAACAAATTAGGGTATCATGAAAAGGTGAGGTATTTATCTGATTCATTGTATCTACCGCATATTTTGTTACTGTATTTTCTTTTATCTATTTTACCCTGGAATTAGAACGAGTACTTTATTTATTTTTTATTTTATTTGATATAGTTATCAATTAACAATCTACTACTATTACAGTTGGATTGTATCTGTGTGGGAAACCTGTAAAGTCTGGTTTGATTACACAGACAACTTATTTGTTCTTCATATCAAGAGAAGGTTGGTGTACAGGAAAATAAGCTTTGCAACAGGCAGAAGAAATCTTCCAATAGTTAGGATGACATAAAATTTTCCTAATTTATACTAGAGAGGGGAGCAATATGAATTTATATTAAATACTGCACTTAACTTCTGAAAAAAACAGAAGTGGCTGTATCTTTCCACAAAGAGGAAAAATACAGAAAATGCATAAGCATTTCTTTCCAGCAAAGTGTTTAGAGACTAATTCTTTGTTTTCTATCTATTTCCTGTATACCAATTTAATTTTGCTTTATACAAGTAATCACATGTTTTTAAAAGTCACACCCATGTTTCAAAGTTGGAGATATCAAAGTACTAAGCAAATTAAAACATTTATTTAAATTTTTGGATAAATCCAGTAACTCCCCATCATATGTGCAAAACTAATATCCCAGAAAATTGGAATTAGCATTCATTATTTTGAATGGATACTAGAGTTATTATTTTGCAAATCAGTATTTTAAAACAACTGTAAATGTCCTGGCAAATTATATGAACTTAAGCATCTGCATGACTTACAGCTTTTTCTTTTCGTTTCTGTTTGATCATGTTGGAAAGAACTTTTGCTCGAGACTGGCTCTCCCTGTCTAGCAGGTATGCTGGTACAGCACCTTCTGGGGTCTTGTCATCATTCTTCTGCTTGCTGTTTCTCTTTTCGTGCATCTTAATACTAGAAGGATAGATACAACAAGGTGTTTTTCAGATGTTTCAAAATTAATCAAGCACTAAAGCAGCAATACTACCAAATGAAAATAGTTTTACAAAGAAATTTTAAATGAATTCCAAAGCTTTTACAATAGAGGGAATCATACTACTTATAGGCAAAATATGCAACATTACTGCCAACTGGAACATGAAGCATTTTTCAGGAAATTTTCTCAGGAAAACTATATTAATGTGATTGTATTTAATGCCCCAGTCAAGGATATACTCAAAAATAATCAGCATACATTTTAATAAGGCTAGATTGCAGCAGTACAATTTATTTTTTCAAAGTCCTTAAGTTAATAATAAAAGTTGTCTCACGTCTTTTTCATCTGTATTTTCTCTGCATGGCGTTGTTTATGATACAGTTTAGCTTTTAATCCTATCATTTTCTTGGCTTTCTTTGAACGCTCGTGAGCCTCACGACCTTCTTTCTTCCTTTTCTTCTCATGGTAATCCAAGCGGTAGCCATATCGCTTCCGATGTAACTCTATATATTCGTTTTGTGGCTGTGAATTAGAGAAAAGTTTAGAAATTAAGCTGCTAAAATTATACCAATCATTTTTTTCAGGGTCTGTATTTACACAAAGATTATTTTTGTGGTATTCTAGTTAGCAGATTTCTATCTGAAACTAGACATTGCCATTCATATTTAGTCTCCAAGTAGTTACATATGAATCTGTCACTAAGTAACAAATTTAAATCTATAAAACAGCCACTAAAAATAAAATATCCTCAGTCATGCATTCATTCTATTTTCAGTTTTCACTGGCCATTTTAAGCAAACAGCCGCAAAAATACTTACAAGGGAAACTCTACCATGAAACATTTGATTAAAAATTTATCAAATAATCAATTTCTATCACTTGATACATGAAAAATAGTTCTATGCTATTGCAGATATTAGTTAGCTTATTAATAGCAGGTGTCTGTATTAGGCTGATGATTCTTAACAAATGTGACTATTTTGTATCTCATATATTTTTCCACTTTGTAATGCATTATGCAATTAATGGCATGAACTTTAACTCATAAAAGCATACAATTTCTGCACAAATTCCAAACATAACCCAGGAGAGATACACAAAAAAGAGAGAATAGATTATTTCTAATCAGAAATAGATGATCCTTAGATGATACTGAACATTTCCCATTTTCCTTCACCTTATCCCATTTACTGACAGCTAGGTTTGCTGGAAACAGTAGTTCATCAACAGCTAAAAAGTCATTGACCTCCAAGTCCTGCGTTAGCTTCTTTATTCTGAATTAGCCAGGCAGTAAGCAACAGGTGCTATAAAACAACATCTGTTGCTGTAACACTGAACTACAACGCAATGCAGAATGCAAGACTAATCAGATGCAAATCTTCTGGAGATCAATAAAGATCAGCTGCAGCCTCAGTGATGTGTATAATTAGACTGAAGTTCACCACACTATAAAAAAAGATGTTGAGACTTTGGAAAAAGTGCAGAGAAGAGCAACTAAGCTGATCAAAAGCCAGGAGACTAAAACATTTGAAGAAGGGTTGCAGGATTTGGGTTTGACTAGTCTAGAGAAAAGAAGGAGGGAGGGGCACGACAGCAGTATTCTAGTATTTAAGGGGCTGTCACAAAGAAGAGGGGGTCAAACTAGTCTCCAAAGCACCTGAAAGCAGGCCAAGAGGCAATGAGTGGAAACTACTAATAATAAGCCTACATGGCTTGGGACCAGATTACTTACGAGACCGCCTTCTACCGCATGTCTCCCAACGACCAATAAGATCTCAGAGTTGGTCTTCTCTGAGTCCCATCAGCTAAACCATGTCGGTTGGCGGGTCCGCGAAGGAGGGCCTTCTATGTGGCTTCTCAGGCTCTCTGCAACCAATTACCACCGGGGGTTCGGACCATCCCCACCCTAGTGGCTTTTCGTAAAGCTTTGAAGACCTGGCTTTTTCGGCAGGCTTGCGGTTATTGATCTCCCGAGATCCAAGCATGAATGGTGTGTGAATGTGTCTTTACGTTTTATTTGTAGTTATATTTTTACTTGTCATTTAATTCTATTTATTTATGTTATTGTTATCTATGTAATTTTTAATATTGTTTTATTGCAAGCCGCCCTGAATTCATGAAGAGTGACAGCATATAAATATGAATGAATGAATGATTAATTAATTCATTAATAAATAAGGGAGAGAAGCAACCTGGAACTAAGGAGAAACTTCCTAACAGGGAGAATAATAAACCAGTGGCACAGCTCGTCTCCAGACGTTGTGGGTGCTTCATCCCTGGAGGTTTTTAAGAAGAGACTGGACAGCCCCTTGTCTGAAATGATACAGGGTCTCCTGCTTGAGCAGGGGGCTGGACTAGAAGACCTTCGAGGTCCCTTCCAGCTCTATTGATTTGATTGCTCCTAGTTGGCCAAATCTATTCGAAGTCTGAGTTACCAGCCCGATTATTAAAAGCGGGGACTCCGAGTGCCGACTTCTCCTTTCTCTTTTGTCCTCTCCACAAGGCAGCTCCCTGGTCCCTCGAGAGCCTCCCCTCATCCCACCCCATCCCCACGCCCACGGTCAGTCAACCCCGTCCACTCACCATTGTAGCTCGGCGCCCGCAACCCCAGCAGACGCCGGGAGAGAAGCACCCTTCTCTGGATCCAGAAAGGGGAAAGGAAGAGCGGCAGTCAAACAAGTCCGGGTAATACCCAGTGCCGCTTCCGCCCGTTCCGCGGGCTAGCGAAGGACCGCGGACGTTTGGCTCCTCCTTCTCCTCCTCCTCTCTCTCCCCCGCTCGGTCCGCGTGAAGTGTGCGAAGACAAGGAAAGACGAACGGCTGAGGGGCGAGGAAAAAGCGAGACGAAACTATTGCGCGCAGGCTTTTTTTTTTTTTTTGGATGCTTCCCGGAAGGGGCAGAAAAGGAGCAAGCACGCCGCGAAGGATGTGACGCCTTCCACGTGGGGGGTAAACCGGAAGCTTCCGGACAAACCTCCTGCCGCCTATCTTGGGCGCTCGGAGCGCGGGGGGGCGGGGGCGGTGCTGGGGTTGAAGCCTTGGTTCTCAAAGGGCGTCTCGTTACCACCAGCAGTAAGGGGGAGGGTGTCGTATGGTTTACTGGATGCATCGATTTCTATTCTACTCCATTGCATTGCATTAAGTGTTTTCCGCCAGAGCCACAAGCCCCTTCTGTAGCAGCGATTTACATGATTAGGCTGGTCGGTGAGCATGCTACGCAACACAAGGAAAATGATGGTGCCCTCACTCCAAGGGGTGCGTTTATACCGCTTGATTTTTCAATACGCGTTTGAAAAGGAAAAAAGGGGGTGAAATAATGTCAACAGTTACCCTTGCATGCATAAAATAGGAGTTCGTGATGCTGCGGGATATGTGTGTGCTTTAATGTGTCCCAAAAGACCCACCATATAATATAGAATAAATTAGTATTTTCTTTAGTGACATGCAGTATACTGTTAGCACTTTTTAAAAAAAGCAACAACAGCAAAGTAATGGCTCTTTTGATGGGTATTTTTTTTCTTCAAAGTGTACCTATTGCAGAAAAGCAAGAATTATCACCATAAAATGCTTCAAAGACGTTTTGAATCTTCAGAGAAATTACAGTCATCCAGCAGGTAATTTCTTGAAAAAGGTAATTCTAAATCTTATATTGTTTATGATTCTCTAATACATTGCTATAAAGATATAGACATTAAATGTAGTACCAGTTTGAATATTGCCTTCACTTCTTTTCACTGAGACAGTATTGTATGGTTAGTACTTTCTGTTACAGTGAAATTTTGCAACGAGTATAAAAAGCTTCTAATTCCTCAGCTTAATTCCTGATTATTCTGTGGAATATTAAAAAAAATTAAGATGGTCTTGTATAAAATACTTTTTTATCCAGAGTGCGTGCTGTACAATATGCTGCACACATGCATTGTTGATAGAGAATAAATCTTCTGGGAGCCCCCAATACATAGTAAATTTGTAGTGTAAATAGATAAAATTAATTCAGACATTCTTTCTCACATTCCAGATTAAATGGTTGACATTTTCAGAATAGACAGTGTTGAAATGAAAAAAGAGAAACTTCTTTCAATAGCAGAGTATTTCTGGTTGGAGCCTGCATATACTGTAAACATGATGCTTTCTATTTATTAAGATAATTACAAATGTAAATGACAACACATTTTGTGTTTTGCAGGTGAAGTAAAATCTTTACGTTCTATTTTAACTCCACCAATATCTAAGTAAGTAAGAAAGCTTTTTTATATACCGTAGTATGAAAAATCTAGCAAGACTTCCTGGGTTATAACTGGAAAACTCATTTGACAAATGTTTAAGTTACATAATAATTCTTTTGTTTTTGTATGCCAAGAAACTTTTAAAGGCAATTTTACAAAATGATAAACCAATTCTTTGGACTTTATCTACTATATGGAAGATAGGTACAATATATGCTACTTCCACTTCCTCATATTAATTCTCATTAGTCATCAAATCAGGGATAGCTGATCATTTATAGTATCCTCACCCTCTGAAGGTGAGTATCAACATGTAGAATGATTTACAGTATAGGCCAATAATTTCCTGAAACAAAAATGTGGTGGTTTCCGTTCCACTAGCTATCTGGTGATTTTAATTAATTAACAATTAATTAATTAAGATTCCTCACCATTTCATGTTTCTTTACAAGGTCATCTATGGGCTTGTGGGAAGTATCATCCACACCTTTTAAATTAGACAAGTCATAGTAGGCACAAACAATACTCCTGTTTTAATTCATTCTTCTATTTTTATCCCAAACGTTCTCTACATCTTTCATTTATTGGAGTCTTTCACTTCGGTTTTAATATTGATATTAACTTTGAAGATCTTGGATTGGAGTTAAGTTGTTTATCAAGAAATAAACTTTACACATTGGTTTTAATCTTGCTGATCTTTTGAAAAATGTAAACTTTGCATTTTAAAGGATGGAGGAGAGAATGCTTTCATCAAGAATATTTCATGTATCATAAATTATTTCTATCGTTTACTTATACATTTATTTGTTAAATAAACTTCTATGATGCCCAAATCACTGGTACAGCAATTCTGGGAGGCTTACAATATCATAAAAGGTTAAAAAAAATACTAGAAAACAATTAGAAAAAATGAGTAGAAAAGTTTAGATAGAAAAAGCAAAAACCAAGATGATAGGTGGCCTAGGAGTGGAGATATTTTCTATCCAGCTAATTGTCCCCAATGTAGCAGGCTCCTGTCAAGCGGCAAAGCCAGCTTTTAGACTGTTCCGGAAGACTAGGAGTGAATCTCGCCTCCAGTAGGAGAATATCCCAGAGGATGGGGACCACAACAGAAAAGCCTTTTCTCTTGGGTCCCACCAGCCAAAATTCTTATATTGTTTATGACATAACATTTCAGTATGCTATATAACTAAATTGGGTCTAATTGTTATTTTACTTTCTGCTTATTTTCCTGTAAGAATTGTGAATAGTGAAATGTACTTGGATTGTGATGAAAATAGTTGCTTTCTTTGTACATTGTGTATAAAATTGTAATAATTTTACATTTAACAATGATAACTTGATGCTTTTTCTTTAGGATCCGCAACATTGGTATAATGGCCCACATAGATGCAGGAAAAACAACCACCACAGAGAGGATGCTATATTATTCTGGTTACATAAGAAACCTTGGAGGTTAGTGGTATGAGAGATAAGAAAAAAAATTAAGTGCAATAATTTTTTTCATATGCATTAGAATCTATTTTATTTTCTTCACATTAAACTTTCTGTTTAAGCATTTGCAACCATATCTTACAATTCAGATAAACAAGATATAACTGCACTTAATTTACTGCCATCTTTGCTATGTCTGCTGTCCCCTTCAAGAGAGGAGGCAGCAATCAACACCAAGACAAAATGCCATCTCTCTGAACTTACAAAGCTCCCTTCACAGACTCTGAAATCTATGAGGCAGAGAAAGCTGGAATGCAAAACTGTTCTTGGAGATTTGCTAAGAGAGTATCTGACCTTTGAGCAATCTGAAGGGGACTGTTTTTGTTCTGTGACAGAACAAAATTTCCTAAGCAGTACTTTGTTTAGCTATACTTTGTTTAATAGGTCAACATTATTAGCTTCATGCAGCTAAGTCAGAAATCATGATTTATTAAACAACAGCTGTACTTGCACATTATGTCAAATCAGAACCAAGCAAAGGACATTATGACTTAGCATGATCTGTGAACTCATTTTTGTTTGTTTCTTGCAAATGAAAATTAGAACTTTTTAAATTTGATTTTCTGTCTTCTTATGTATGTTTTTAGAGCTTGCAATCCTCATGCTTTCAAAATATGGAATATTGACTAACTTTGTAGCTGTATTGACTTTCCTCTATTGATCACATCTCTTATTCCCATAGCAATTATAAAGGACCTTTCAATATTTATTTATACTTGGGCAATTAGTCACCCTACATTTCTTGTAATAGTCCAAGAGAGAGGAAACCTACTTGTCGTGAGGCTGATATCATTATTGTATAAATCAAAACCATGTTGTAGGTTTCCTGACCAACTAAGTTGGTAATCCATTGGATCATCAGATGTTGAATTGTATTCTATAACATTATTTACCAAGAGCTCAAGTTATGTGTTTAAAAATATGCTCTTTCTCTTAAACAGATGTTGATGATGGTGATACAGTAACAGATTTCATGGTACAGGAACGAGAACGTGGCATTACCATTCAGTCTGCTGCTGTCACGTTTGACTGGAAAGGCCACCGGATCAACCTGATAGATACACCAGGTACCATGTCTTCTTAAGGCTAAGAAAATGACAAGCTAAAGAAAATAGTGACAAAGTGATTTCATTTTTTAAAATTTATTTTATTGGGAGAAAAACTCTTACATTTCTCATTGCCAGCAAATATAATAAACATTAAGAATTTATCACTATCTTAAAATAAAACCAATTATTTCTTCATTCCATATCTTCCCCAGTTTCTGTAAATCTATCTCTAAAACCCCATTGCTCTTTATTAAATAGCAAAAGTTCAGTAGGATTTATTAGAAATAACAGCATAACCATTGCATATTATATCTGCATATCCATGTTTTCCCTTTAAATGACCCCCTCATTCCCTCTCTTCAAATAATCAAAATTCAATTCCGCTATAAAAAAATTTATCAGAAAAAGCAGTGTCATTTAGTCTTACTCTAGAAACCATAAAACGTCCCCCCAAATAACTGCCCTTTGTCAGATAAATTACCGTATTTTTCGCACCATAGGACGACCCGGACGATAAGGCGCATGGTGTCCAGAGGCCTCTCATTTGGGTGTGCGATCTCGCAGGGTGCTCCAAAGTCCGGAACAAAGTCCGGAGATCAGCTTGCAAGCAAAACTGGGGGCTTCCCACCACTGCGCGCCGGGGGGGGGCAGAGATTGCTCCACGCGATGCTGGGAAGCCCCCAGTTCCACTTGCAAGCTGATCCCCGAACTTCGGGGCACCCCGCGGGGGGGCGGAGATTGCTCCGCGCGGTGTTGGGAAGTCCAGAGATTAGCTTGCAAATGGAACTGGAGGCTTCCTGCTGCCCTGCGGGGGGGCAGAGATCGCTCCACTTGGTGCTGGGAAGCTCCCAGTTCCACTTGCAAGCTGATCCCCGAACTTCGGGGCACCCCGCGGGGGGGCGAAGATCGCTCCGCGCGATGCTGGGAAGCCCCCAGTTCTGCTTGCAAGCTGGTCTCCGGACTTTGTTCAGAACTTTGTAGCACCCCGCGGAGCGATCTCCCACGCTTTTTGGGAGTATTCGCTCCATAAGACGCAGACACTTCCCCTCCTTTTTTTGGGGGGGAAAAGCGCGTCTTATGGTGTGAAAAATACGGTATTTATTTGAACAAGAGAAAACTTCCAATTTTTGTGAAAATGCAGAAATCTTTCTTCAGTGATATCATTGGAAATATCAGCTGATAAAATAAAATGAAAACAAATTGGACTGCAGTCCCAATATTATAAAAATAGATGACTGTTATTGTATATCTTTAAATTATACTTTTAAACAGCAGCAAAATAATTTTAAAAAAACTCCAAAAATACAGTAACATAGTTATAAATTGTATCTGTCAAAATCTGTATTATATTTATTATATTTAAAGCTACTTTATTTTACATTTATGTAGTTCACTGGTATATAGACTTTATTTTTACTTCTTGAACTGTCACTTTTGTCAAAGCTGTCAAAAATTACTTACTTAGTAGAAACAGAGTAGAATTCTTTTCTAAACTGACATTCAGTGTTGGCTACCATTATTTCTTTGACATCTTCAGCCTTTATGCCCAAGTTGGATCCCCTTATTGTCAACAAAATCCCACCACTTAGAGGTCCATTCTTTGGTTCAATCTAAATATACAGGAAACATTATTATTGCCACCTATATGATATAAAATCATATAATAACTAGGTAGTTAGCAAATATATATGAAATGCCACACTAGCAGCTGAATTATCTTAAAACAGTAGGTTCTCAAATTGGCAGGAAAAACAGAAAATAATTAATTAATCAATTATATTAGATTTATATACCGCCCTCCTCCCGAAGGACTCGGGGCGGTGAAATAGATCCAGGGTACTTTAATTCTAAATCAGATATCCCAAGAACATCTATATATTGGTCATAGGAAATGTAGAGAACATCTAAGTTCTGCAATTTTAACAGCTGAGCAATGTTGGTACCTAAGCTTAACTTTACATTTTTTCCCCAAAAGCCATTGTCTTTGGCACTGTGAACATATTTTGATTCA
Source organism: Pareas carinatus (assembly GCA_032468095.1). Lineage (NCBI taxonomy): Eukaryota > Metazoa > Chordata > Lepidosauria > Squamata > Pareidae > Pareas > Pareas carinatus. The sequence continues at coordinate 97,173 of JANHFO010008096.1, read as the reverse complement.
TCTTTCTAAGCCATATAAATCCTTCCACATCAGAAAATCCTAGTGATTATTTTTAGGTACTCTAATATACGAATGGACAGCATCTTGTCTTCCAGATGTTGTTTACTTATTTGTTTCTATTTATTCATTAAATTTATATGCTACCCATCTCACTGACAAGTGACTCTTGTTCACTTCAAGCTTACACAAGCCAAAACAGCAATGCTGAGGAATGATGGGATCTGCAATTCAGCCGCTTCTGAAAACAACAGGATTTGTTCTTTCTGCTCTAACATCTTCCATGGCGCAGCAGAAGGCCTTTTAGGAGCTATTTCCCTTCCTGAAATATATGCTCAAACTTTTTACTATTTATCACTTTGTATTTTGATGGTAAGAAAATACAGATGATGTTGGGAAAATACAGAGATTATTTATTATGGGACTTGACCTACTTTGCTAACTGCTCCCAGCACTGCATTCCAAATTGATGGTGCAATAACCAGAACAATATCATGAAATTATATGAAATTCATTTACCTGAGTAATGACTGGAGCAGGGCAGGTAGTTGTAGAAGATAAGCAACGTTGTGTGAAAACACAACTATCCCTGGCTTCACACCAGACACACTGGTACTGTGGGTCAGCCGCAAGACATAAGCTGCAGTCATCCCGACCATAAGAGCAGCTATATAAAGTCACTACAAAGTTTGCAAACAGGTAATGTGCATTTGCTTAGTATCAATTTCTAGTCCGCAATTCAAAGTCACAAAAACAACTTGTAATGGAAGCATGGAGAGGCACAGCAAAGCAATGAGCTGAAAGATAATGCTGCTCCAATGTTTAGTTTCCTTTTAGATTTAGTGGGCTTACTATGCTTAGACATTTAAAAGTGGGTAAGAATGACTCTTGAATGATATAGGGAAAGAACAAAAGAAGATTTGTTCTTATTGTTCTATTTCTCATTAAGTTGATTCCCGCCATTCAATAATCTACTGATCATTTGCTTTATAGGCTTCTTCTTTTTTTGTCAGACCGACATATTATAAATTGACAGAGAGAGATTACTGTCGTCTTTTTTGTATCTATCAGTTATCAAATGTTTCTTAATTTGGAAGCTGTGGCATGTTAAACCTAGACCAGAGGTCTCCAACCTTGGTCCCTTTAAGGCTTGTGGACCTCAACTCCCAGAATTCCCCCGGGAATTCCCCAAACCTTAAAGGGACCAAGGTTGGAGACCTCTGAGCTAGACCACACAG
>JANHFO010008096.1:77641-95838 GCA_032468095.1 Pareas carinatus | reverse complement strand
GGAGATCGCTCCGTGGGTGCTGGGAAGTCCCCAGTTCCGCTTGCAAGCTGATCCCCGAACTTCGGGGCACCCCGCGGGGGGGCGGTGATCGCTCCGCGCGGGGCCAGGAAGTCTGGAGATCAGCTCACAAACGGAGCTGGACTTTGGAGCACCCCGCGGAGCGATCTCCCACGCTTTTTGGGAGTATTCGCTCCATAAGATGCAGACACTCCCCCCCTTTTTTGGGGAGGGGAAAGCGCGTCTTATGGTGCAAAAAATACGGTACTTTTTCTTTCTGCAGTCTTTAACATTTTCAGAGAATGCTGTAGTGTATATTTTTTCGTATTGTCTTCTCTTGAAGTTCTTTTCTTCAAACCCTCTTTGTACTTCCAACTCCAGCAAATCCATCTTGTAAATTCAGCATTATTAAATAATCCGAATCACTCATCTAGTTTATTATTTGTATTTTTCAGTTTTTGAACCATCATCTTTCATTTGTAAATCCATTATTCCCATTTCCTTTTTATAAACCTATTGTTAATATCACCTGTAAATCAGTTTCAGTTTTATTCAGTGGGGCTTGATCCTTTGCTGCTGCGCATAGAGTTAAATAATTCAAAAATCTCCTGTCTCCACAAGTGAAAGCTTTCTTTTAAAGTAGCCAACTGGTGCCCTCTAATGTCTAATCTTCAAAGTCTTTTTATCAGTGTAAGCAGGTTTTTCTCATGGGAGAGGATCCTTTCAATAAATATCAAAATCTTAAATCAAGTCCATCTGCCCAAAGCCAACAATCAATTTGCTGTATATTCCAAGAAATACAAATTGCTTGAAAACATTTTTTTTCAAATCGAAGATCACTCACCCAGCGATTTCAATTAAACTTGCCAGCCTGAAATTCTCAACCTTTAAAGAAAGCCAAAGAATAAAATAATGATGTCCAAAATAATTAAGAGAATAGCCACCCGAAGTCAATGTTCATACAGGCAACATTAGAGGCCATAAACATGATGGAATTTCACAAATCCCAGCCAATAGCAAGCTGACTGCAAAAACAATTCCTGCCATCCACAAAAAAAAAATCTGTATGGAGCACCTATGAGTATCTGACAATTTCTCTGAGTTCAGAGATTTTAACCACCTGATTCCTGCAGTTGGGAATGTCAGTTTGGCATTTGGCTCACTGGAAGTGTTGTGCCAAAGTGATTCCAGGTGGGAATGGACACTATAGATGATTCTTCAGGAGGAGAGCGCTCAGCGCATCATTTTTCTCAGCTTAGCCACCTTCCAAAGGCTACGCACCAAAATGTGGTGTTTTTTTAAAAAGGCTTTTTATTAAAGAGTTTAACAATACTAAAACATAATATTACAAGACAAAATGTTACAAAACAAAACACTTTACCTTCCCATGTGGACTAAACTTTAGGTCATGTGGACTTTACTGTGGAGGTGGAACGTTCCTTGCGAGTGTTGGATGGGGCAGTGGCTGTTTTTGATGCTTCAGCTGGTGTGGAGGTAATAATTCCTCTTTGTTGGGTTTGCTTCATGTCTTGGATGTGGTAAAGGCAAGAGAAGACAAGGATTTAAGGCAAAGAGAAGGCAAGAATTTAAGACATACTCCCACTAGCAAAAGGCTTCCTTTGTCTGCATCTCTGCAAGATATATTGAAGGGGAAAAGTATTGTGATCAAAATCAACCAAATCACTTTGAAGATACAGCGAAAAGTTATTATGCATGTAAACAATAAATTGGCACATAGCTTAGCAGCCCTGAACAAAAGCAGAGCCATAACTTGTTTACATTTGGCCTAAATTTCAAGACAAGACAAAGAAAAGGTAAACATAGTGTAAACTACAGCATAATGAATTGTTTTTGATAAACCAGTCTGGGTTTATTTGTCCCTTCCTGGTAGCTATATACGTAAACAATTTGGTTTACTGAACCTTTTTCCTGCCTAATTTTCCCCTTCCCCGTCATCCTAAATATCACGCAGACAAATATAGAGAGTACCACATCTGGATGGCTGGATACCTGGTGTGAGCAGAGCCTGTGTTCAAAAATTCACCTTAAATAACAAAAAGGAAATATAATTGAAGGGTTGGAAGAAGCGCAGCATATAATTGGTGGAAATGGTGAAATTGATAGCTTTGACCAATTTTTCTACTTGGAAGCCACTTTTGGACTTTTTGAGAGAAACTAAAAGAAATGAAATCTTGATTTTGGAATTTAATGATTAGAATTATATGCGATTATAGTAATAAAGTAGACTATTGTTAAGTTTAGACTAAGAGTTAGATGTGTTCTTATATCTACTGAAGAGAATCTGAGATCATACTGTTGTTTTTTTACTCTTCCACGTTCTTATTGCAGCTATATCTTGCTTTCAGCTTGACCTTTTTTTTCAATTCCTTCTTTTTGCTTGATTACATTTTATTCATGTTTTGAAATGTAATAAAAAATATATTAAAAAACAAGGAAGAAGCGCAGTGTGTGGCCAGACTTGTGGAATTTCAAGCATCTGAAACATTCCCATCCTACGGAGGGATTCAGCTTTCGTATGGACAAACTCATATTCCTTTTAAGTTTTTGACTCCAGTTCAAAACAGGTGTTCAGCCGGGGTTTTTCTTACTCTTTTTTATGAGGGAGGTGAGACATATGTACACATGCAGAAAGACCACATAGCTAAGAGTTAGGTGAAACAACTTACACATCACCCACTTCCTTCGACAAGTACTCAACAGAACTTTCCCCTGTACAGAACAGTATCTTTTAGGAACTGTTATGATGGATAATCAGCTTGCCGAAGGAGTTCCAATTTCTGCAAATCGTGCTGCAAACTCCTCAGAATAGGGTATTTATACTCGGATCTAAGAGGGCATTATCTATGTGACAGAAAAAGAAATGTTTTCCTGGATTTAATCACAGCTTTTTAACCCAGTAATAGTTACCAGTAAGACTCCTCTTGGAATTTGTCAGCAGTTCATAACCCATCTTTGTGTCTTTCCATAGTATTTAGAAACAATACATCTCTGAATGATGTATTTAGATAAGCAGTGCTGTTGATAAGGCATGGCTATTTTTAAAGTGATTAGAAAATTCTATTGTATAGTACTATCAATGATATGATTTATTACAAATTAACTTTGCTGGCTTAACTTCTAATATGACAGAAAATATTCCATTTTCCCATTTCTTTTATGCTTAGGTTTTTCATTGTATTGCCTGCTTTATTTTTTAAAAAAGTCACCTGTTTTTTGGTCTTTTCTCAAAGTTGTGATTCTTCAACCCTGCAGTTATGCATTTCTAGTTCTTTGTATCTGCTTGTCTACTGTAATCTGTGTAAACATTTCCTGCCTTCCTTGTGTTAGCCCCTAGATTTTTTATTAAATTCATCTTATTCCAGATTGCATTGGTAGAAGCAGAGAGTTTTTTTCCTTTGCACATCATGGAGATAAATATTTAAATGTTTGTAATGGACAGAAAACTGTCACTGAACAGAAGCAATTAATGCTGTATAATTTTGCTTAGGCACAGTCTCTGACAGTCTGGAGGCAAGCAGACAAACATCAGATACCCAGAATTTGCTTTTTAAACAAGATGGACAAGCCCGGAGCAAGGTATCAAAATAACAATTATTTTTCAGGACAGAGAAACAAAGAAGGACTATGTGGAGTGATAGGCTGTTACTAATTACTTATAATAACTAAAGAGCCCTGGTGGTTAGAATGCTGTGTTGCAGGCTAACTCTGCCCACATCCTGGAGTCCGATCCTGACAGGCTCGAGGTTGACTCTGCCTTCTATCCTTCAAAGGCTGATAAAATGAGAAACCAGATTGTTGGGGGTAATATGTTAACATTATAAACTCAGAGAATGCTGTAAAGCATTATGGAGCAGTATATAAGTCCCAACTGCTATTGCTTTTTGGAATTACAATTTTGTAGTGTGATTGCATGAGATATGAAAAATTATCCTGATCGTTGAATCAGGCAGTGTTATTTTACCAGTTAATATATCCCTTGATAAGAATTATCAGAAACCCTTTACCTTAGAAAATGCAGTTATGATTTACTATATGATAAACCTGACTTTGTTTGTATGCTTCACTCAACGCTGATTTTCTCTCCAGAGACAATATCTTTGCAGGGGACTCTGTTGCTGATCAATTTGCTATAGCTGTGGCATTGCTTGGTTAAAGGCGTCCATCTTCGAGGATGTGTGTATATACATACAAACACATCTTTATATGTATGCATATAAACAACAAATATGTCATCCAGGTCCCGCCAATCCATAGTAAATAGTAAAAGTCTACTTCAGTTACTTTTTGCTAAGACAAATTATCTTCTTCTATAGAGTTATCATCTGTATACATTCTGTTACACCTAGCTGTTGAAAGGGCCAGAACTGGGCATTAGCATGGTTTTCATTAAACCTAATATTTCTTACTATAAAAGTTCATTTGCTTCTTATAGTTAATTTTTAAAAATGACAGATCAATGGATAGCGTTAGCTGGTGAATAAATTATTTCAAATCTTGTGTAAATGCCTTTGTCAATCATCCAGGGCATGGTTGTCACACAGGTGCTTTCTCTGAAAGGTAACTGGGTTCTCTTGGGTTTTTTCCCTTTGAAAATACCTCACTTCTGAACTGAACTGAATTGAAGAAACGTCTTGTATGAGAAGTGAAACATTTTCAAAAGGAAAAATAAGAAATTTCAATTTTCTTTTGGAAAAAGCACATTTGGGGGAAATCTTGTGTAAGCATTGTGAGAAAAAAATTATATAACATATATTCTTAAATCTTTTGAGGCCCTGTGAGGAAAGAACCCCTAGACTTTGATTGCAGGCCTACCCTTGATATCAAATGGCTATCTAATTAAGAATGTTTTAATAGTGCTATTTTTGCGGAATTTGAGAAATATTGCAATTGGCTTTCCGAGGCATAGGTCCTTGCAAAATGAACAATTTCATGACTATTTTGAGCAGAGATTGTCTGGAACTTTGAGAAAAGGGGAATTGAAAGTGGTGGATGTTCAAAGATTCAGGAATACACGTTAGAATGTGCACGCTGAGTGACGGCACATCGAAATAAGGAGATCCTATTGGTAAAATTTTATTCTATAGGAGGAGAATAGTGAAAAAAGGGTAAATAAGGAGGACTCTGGAATTACGTATGTCAGTACCATCGAAAGTAGCTAGTCCTAACAGGACTTAGCTGCCCTCTTTGGTCCTCATTCGACTGAGTTTCTAATATAAGTACTATTTGCTTCATTGTTATGGCACTCATGTTCAAGTTGTTCATGAAATAAAACCTTTTGATTCAAAGCTGTTGTTTTTCTATTTTTACTTGTCTGATTTCCCTGACAGCATTATGGTCAAATAACAGTTCCTTATTTTTATTTTTGTATCTGTTGTATCACCTTGGGAGTTTGGAGAAGAGAATAATGTACCGGTTAAAGAAATGTAATTGTTCTCTCTGAAACAGTAATATTTTGTCTTTAGTTTCATCCATTCAGTTGAGAGTATCGAGCAAAAGTTGAAAGTGAAGCCTTTACTTCTACAGGTAATTTCAGGAAGTGATTAATATTTATTAATTCATATATGGGAGGTCCTAGTTTAGCAACTACTTGTTTAATGATTCTTCGCAGTTACACAGTGATGGGAAAATAACTTCGTGACTGATCCCTATGTTTATGACCTTTGAAGATTGGTAGAGCAAAGGAAAGCAGATAAAATCATAAGTACAATCATGGTTTCATTTAGCAACCACCTAACTTAGTGGCTGAGATGCCGATCCCAATTGTAATGCTAAATGTGGTCTGTATTATAGTGTTAAGAGTTTGCATACTTCTGTCCATTGGCCAAACTATGTCGGCTGGCGACACCCAGAGGGAGAGCCTTCTCTATGGCTGCTCCTACCATGTGAAACGAACTCCCCCCTGGAGAAACGCACGATTCCTGACCTCCGCGCATTTCGCCATGCCCTCAAAACCTATTTATTTGTTCAGGCCGGGCTGTCCTAGTTTCCCATATTTCCCCTCATTGGGATTTGGGTTTTTATTAATTAAATTTGGGGTTTAGATTTTTAAATTTTAAATTTTCTTAAATTTTTATTGGCTTTATATAATATTTCATTTTATTCCGGTTTTAGTTTTTGTATATATGTATTCTAATGGCTGTTCATCACCCTGAGTCCTTTGGGAGGAGGGCGGTATATAAATTCAATAAAAATTAAAAAATTAATAAAGTTTGGACGATGATATCCAATTGTACAGCTCAATCCTGTGCTAGCTAAGTGATGCCGTCAATGTACTGTCCAAATGTCTGGAGATTCTCTGGGTCTGCATGGGGAGGACAGAGTCAGACTCCTGACAAGATCGAATATCTGGATTTTTGGACCCCCCCCTTTGATGTGGGAATTCCACCTGACCTTTGGATAGGGTTGTACTTCCTCATTTAGAATTGATATGCAATGTGGGGTTTGTTTGGGACTGACAGCTCCTGCTCAAAGAACAGAGTATCAGTGGCCAGCAGACTTTTGCACAACTTCATAAATTGTGTCTTAACACTCCCCCCCCCCCCGGATTGGCAGGCACTTCAGACAATCAAATTCAAGGCACCCCAGAGTTCTATTATTGCTATGCTGTTTACATGGGGCTTCCCTTAAAACCTACTTGGAAGCTACAGGTGGTCCAGAATGTAGTGGCATGGTTGTGTGGACATACCTCTGTATTTGAGGGGGACCAATTGTGTTCCATGGTTTATGCCCAGCTGGCAAGATCAGGCAATTGATGTGTCTTGGATCCTTTCAATTAAACAATGGCGTCTATAGACAAAGGAAGCATTCCTTCTCTGTTGCCGTGCCTGCCTTTGTGAATGGTGTTTCTGCAGAGAACCATGTTTTTCTTTAAAAAAGGTAATTGATGGAGTATGTGAAGGCCTAAATATGCCTTTTTTAAAATGGAAAATGATTTGTTTGTTTATTTATTTATTTACTGGATTTATATACCGTCCTTCTCCCGAAAGACTCAGGGTGGTGTACAGATAATATGAAATGAGGGAATAAAATAAAAAAACTCAAATTGATCTAAATTAAATCTACAATCTTCTTGACTTCAGACAACCGTAATAAATACATATATTTCTTTAATAAATATTTAGTGTTGCTTTGGTGCTACTGTGCAATACTTACTTACATTGGCAGTTTTTAATATGTTTTTCGTACAGTTGCCAATCGGAGAGGCAAAGTCTTTTAGAGGAATCATTGATGTGGTGACCAAGGATCAAGTTACCTGGAGTGCTGTGACTGGATTGGACGATGGAAAGACCTTTCAGCAGGAAGCCTTGGAAGAAGCTGGTGATCTTAACTTGTTAAGCAATGCCAATGATGCAAGACATACCTTAATAGAACAAGTAAAGTTCTAAAGTAAATACATAAAACACATGAGAATTTAATTCAAAAGTAATGGGCACCCTTCAAATGTGTGGACTTTAGCTCTCAGAACTCTCAGCAAAAGCCTTGTTGATTAGAGAATTTGGAAAATAGGTTCACACATTTGGAGAATAAATAAACCAGGAAACACTGACTTGGAAATAATGCTTAATAATTCCCACCCCTGCTCTATCAGATGTGGTCATGGAGCGGACCATGGGGTGCCTCATGGGTTGGGAAGGCCCTGAGAGGCCTAGTGCAAACTTTAGCCTCCTGCCCTGTGCCTCCCAAGCCTTTCTCCGCCTCCAGAAACTTCCTGCCCCTCATGGTCTCTGCAGGCCTTAGGCCAGGGGTCCCCAACTGGCGGCCCGTGGCACGTCAGCAACCGGACTCTGCAAACAAGCCAAGACCCACCCACAAGATGCAGGCAGCACGCAAAAACACACCCCATCTGGTCTGCGGAAAAACCTTTTTCCATGGAACTGGTCCCTGGTGCCCAGAAGGTTGGAGGTGTAGGCTTCCTTTCCTACCCTACAGGGTCCTCGTGGGCCTTGGATCTGATCTCCCACATCTCAGTCTCCACAGATCTTGGGATTGCTTCCTACCCCACCAGATCATACCTTTCCATCCCCTCCTCACCACTCACTCACCTTCTGCAGATCTTCCAGAAGGTCTGGAGACTACATTGAGACAGAAGTGCAGACCGGCCCTGGGCCTTCCTAGGCTGCCTATCTTAGTCCCCAAAGCAGGTACTATTTTTGGGCGCCTGCAATGAATTTCACCTTTTTCGTTCTCATCTTTTTTACCCCACATCAGTCTTAAGACAGTGATGCTGTTTGGTGATGTCTCCAACAAAAATTACCCCCTGCCTCCTTGTGAAACGTACCCTAAGATATGTTACTATTTTGGTTGCTTTGTTCATTTCTTTTAATTGAATTCATTTGAGGGTGCCATGGTATATAACAGATCCCCATGTCTCTTCAGGTGCCATAGTACTGACCTCTGGTGTAAGAGATTTGTAACTGGATTAGGTTACATAAGGAAGATACTTTTAGGTTAGCAATTATGGGAATTCATACTTTCATATTGTTAAATGAATGACCTTTACTTCCTAATTCCTTAAGAAGCAAGCAGACCTAACATAAATAATGTGAAATGTTAACCATTTGGAAATGCATTGTCTTTTAAAGGTTGCAGATCTGGATGATGAATTTGCTGAATTGGTCCTTGGAGAATTCAGTGAGAGTTTTGATTCCCTACCAGCTGATGAGGTCTGTGCCTTGACTCATTCATCATATAAACTGGATTTTATATATGAAAATATACCTGTGTTGAAAAAAGATGCCACGGGGGGTTTCCCATTGAGTTGGTCATTGCTCATAGCAATGAGAATACCTGAAGATAGATTAAAAATACTTCCTTTGCATAATATTGCTCAAGTTTGAAGTAACCAAATGTAGTCATAATGATTAGTGACAAATAATAGGGTATTGAACCAGATTGGATTGCCGGATATGCTATGACAAAAGGAAATCGTAAGATGGATTTTATATGTCAACTAAATGCTTGCGCCACCTTTCTGGATCAAATCCTCTGAAGTGGGTATTAAGCTATTTTAAACTAGCTTGTATATGAAATTAGCTAATATTTTGAGAATTATTACAAAAGAGAAAACACACTACCCATTCTCCTTCCAAATTGACCAATTGTTGGTATTTCAGTCCTGTTAAAATTTGAAATTCAAACAACACAAAGTGGTTCACGGAAAGTTTGAATTTGCAATAGGTCAAAGAGCCCATGACGTTTGAACAGAAGGGGAGATTTGCAATGGTTCGAGAGCTGATTAGATTTGTTGGAGGAATGGTATAAGGTTTGTTAACATCTATTCAGTTATTTCAACCATCCCTAAAGCAGCAAGGTACATCTATAGCTTAAAGCGTGTGTGTGACATTAGGTAAAAAGCACTTCTAGCTGAACTCATAAAAAGGGATTTTTTTTCCTGAAACTTGAATAATTCTGTGATGGTCTTCATTGTAAAATGCATTTGCTGTTACCCTCCTGGGCTGCTTTTCGCATTTCACAAAGGGATGGCTTGCTTCTTCATGCTACAAGGGAGAGATTTGGAAGGAGAGGCAGTGACCCCATATGTCTAAAGGTAGAAGAGGATATTTGTGAGTTTAGTGTCACTTTCCACAAAAGTTAGTTCAGAATATCTCTGAATAAAGAAGCCAACTTTGTAATTTGGTGACCGACTTATTTAAAAATGTCCAGAGTCACTTTTAAATCACAGTCTCCATTTCTTATATAACAAACATGAGAAAAGAATACTGCGTTGTGCTGCTACTTTTTGCTAAGATTTGTTCCTGTTGTCTCGGTGGTTATCAAACTGAGCCATTCATTTCCTAGCAGCTAATGCTATCAAGCTGATAGCTTGAGAAGAAATTAGTTCAGCAGAAGTGTTCAGTGACTTTTATACATACCATTTCGTTATATCAAGCTGCTGAGTGCCCATGAACATAACAGATATAAATTGAAGTAATAATAAGCAATAATGCCAAGCAAAGACCAATTGGTGTAAATAAAAAGACCCATCTCTTCCATCAAGCGGGCTTGGGATAGCCGTGCCGTGTCCTCCTGCGTTTTAATTTAAATTTGTCTGGGTAATCATTTTATTGCTCCCCTTTTTAAATTCAGGCCCTATTTAATTCTTTTAATATGTTTTTAGTGTATTTGTGTTTTTAAGTTGCCTGCAAGCCGCCCTGAATCCTTCGAGAGAAGGGCGGGATATAAATACTACTACTACTACTACTGCTACAACAACAACAACAACAACAACAACAAAAGGTGGAATAGACAGATGCCCACCTGCAAATGCACCTACTTTGATTTTTTGAGTCAATCGGTGTAGCCAGCCATGGGGTTTTTAGATTGTATTGAATTGTAAGTGTGCATTTGTTTAAAATAATGGTATTTTCTTGATTTTCTGCAGCTACAGGCTGCAATACGAAGAGTAACTCTGGCTCAAAAAGCAGTGCCTGTGTTTTGCGGAAGTGCATTGAAAAATAAGGGTGTCCAGCCCTTGTTGGATGCGATCACCAAGTACCTGCCTGCACCAGATGAACGCAGCTATGACTTCCTGTGAGTATGGAGTGAAGATGTAATTTTCATTCGATCAAGAATAAACAAAATTTGTATGGCAAAGAAAATTTAATATTTTATGTGGTGGACAAGTAAACTGAATTTTGACGAATCAGGAATATGGAAGGTACGCGACAAATGCAGCGTACTGTTATTCTGTAAGAAGCACACACAGCGAAGGATTCCAGGAAGTCTGATCTATGGAAAGATATATCATGTCTACCCCCCCATTAGTATTTCAGCGTAATAAAGGAAATGCAAATAATAGGTCTTCAAATCCAGCAAAACCTCTCAATTCTTGATAATTATGCTGCTTTCAGTGAGTGGATCTGTTGCTAAATGCTACATATTTTTTCATGTCATGATTTCTAGGATGGATAGGTGACCTTGCTGATTTATTGATTTATTGATTTGTTTGATTGATTTTCCAGGCCGTGGTATAAAGATGATCTATGTGCTCTGGCATTTAAAGTTCTTCATGACAAACAGCGTGGACCCTTGGTTTTTTTACGCATTTACTCTGGCACAATGAAGCCTCAATCAGCAGTTTATAACATTAACAAAAATTGCACGTAAGTTTGGGGGGGGAAAGCGGGTTGGTGGTGAGAAAAGACAAATGAGCTTAAATAAATCGTTATCTCTGGGGGAGGACTAAAGCCTAACCCTTGTCAACCATTGCAGAGAGAGAATGAGTCGCCTGCTCCTGCCTTTTGCTGATCAGCAAATAGAAATCTCTTCACTTTCCGCTGGCAACATTGCCCTGACTGTGGGGTTGAAACAGGTAAAACAACCTAACCTCCTGTGATCTTTAAGACTTTGTATTTTTGAGGAAAAAGGCTATATCAGGATTAGTTTATGGAATCTAAACTATTTTTCCTGATTTACGTTTTCTCTTGAGTAATCTTGTGAACTGATCTAGTCAAGATTTCCCGAATGCGGTCCCCCTTCAATGTATGGAGGATTGCAGCTCCCAAATTCTCAGCCATAGGCGTTTTAGTGGGATATATTCTTCGAGGCTGTGAAAAATGTCTAATCATATAGGGAATAGTATTCGACATTTATTTTTCTGGAGAGGAATAATATGTGGAAATCTTCACAAAAGTTTTCTTCCGTTTTTAAAAAGTGCTTTTATTGTACCCAAAATAATTAATTATAGCTGCTGGTAGTGCAAAATGAAGGATTAGATGTGCTTGTCCTTTAACTTGGGGAAAAAAAATGTTGGATAGCCAGTTCACGTTCAATGCTTTTGAATGATGGAAGCCAATTGTGTGCTGGCAATTCACTAATGTATTGTTTGGCTTGCCTTAGAGTGCCACTGGTGACACCATTGTTTCTTCAAAAGCGTCTGCTGTGACTGCAGCTCGTGGAGCTGGAAGAAATGTGAAATCAGACCGTGGTCAAGCTAAAGAAGTGCAGAACCTCCTGTTAGCTGGCATTGAGGTTCCAGAACCAGTCTTCTTTTGTACAATAGAGCCACCGTCCATGGCCAAACAACCAGGTGCAATTCAGTTTCTGAAATAGGAGAGTTGTGCTTGTAATCTGTGCATGGCCCTCAAGAAATGGGATTTATTTGTTGTTTATTAGTAGGCACAAAAATGTATTACAGATTACTGGTATTCTTATCTAGACCATGCTTCCACTTGTGAGATGATTGAGAGGGTATGCAATCTTCTTATAGTGCTCTAGCTTCGTAGGTAAAGTCATTAATTCAGATTTTAGGGTAAATGTCCAAAGATCACTCTACTCTCATTTCATACCCGACGTGATCGTAGTCTGCAAATGTCTATGCTGGTCAAAAGACTTTTTGAAACTAGGGAGATTTGATGCAGCTTTTAAAGATCGAAAGTGTGAGTGTTTCTTATTTTGTACTAGTGAAGAAGAAAAAGGGGCAAGGAGAAGAAAAAAAACCTTAGACACTGTTTTATAAGTGATGATTGACAGAACGGCTTTGTGGTCTTTCAAAGAAGAGAGAGAGAGACAAAAAAACAATGGAAGAGATAAGTCTAATGTAGTTTTTTCTCTCTGGCCTGCTTTTCACTCTCTTAAATTTTGACACATTGCCTTCCCTTCCGTGTGGGCTTGAGCCTGTAGTTTGGAAATCAGAATATTTTAAAAGAAGAGAAATTGGATTATTAATTATTGGTTTGGCTGGGAAACCCCAGTCTAGTATGCTGCTGCTTTAACTTTAGAAGAGTTGAATAAGTTATTGGTAATATCACATCTTTTCTTGAGAACTGTCAGTTCTTACTGCTATTATTCTCCCCAAGGGTACAAGAGTTGGCTTCACTATAGTACTGTAGAGCTGCATACCAGGATTCCTCACCAGTGACCCTTGTAGAGTCCCTGGGAAACTGTAGTACAGAAGAGGACCACGGTTGTGTTCTCTGTACCTATTCTAATCAATTATTTACTCCAGATCTAGATCAAGCATTGACTTGTCTGCAGCGCGAGGATCCTAGTCTGAAAGTTAAAATTGATGCCAATACAGGGCAGGTAAGGTTTACAATGCTTACTATTATTATTAAGTTTATTGCTGTGCTGTAGGGTGTGAAGAATGAACCCCATGTTGGTCCCCTCTTTTTTCAGATGACACTGATGAAATCAACGGAATAACTTTTGGAAGATTTTGCTGAAATACAAAGCATCTTTTTGTAAACTGCCCAGAGTCACTTAAGTGAGATGGGCAATGTAGAAATAATGAATGAATGAGTGAGTGAATGAATGAATGAATAAAGTGTGAAAGTGTTATCACTTTCTGCTGTTTTTCTGTATTTATTATATACTCAACCCACGACCATCCCAAAATAGTAACCATGTAACATTTGCATTTCCTGCAGCCTTTGGACGTTTCATCTCTAGCTGCAGAGTTTGCTTGCCCATTCTAACATTTATGATTCATTGTTCATGCTTATACTAGTATTCGTATGGGCATATGTGACTGAATTGGAAGGAGGAGGTTGCCTTCCTATTGCAACTGTAATTATTCCCAGAAAATCTGTTATGAAAGAAGGGAATCTCTGAAAAATGGATAGGGACAGCTTAGCTCAAAATCACTGGCAGGTGCATTGTGTCGTCTGTATTGCACTCCTCTCTCTCACCTGCCTGGCTATAAAGTCACTTTGAAAAATCAACAGGATGCTCCATGCTTTGATGATACTACTTTTATAAATATTTTTTACCAGACAATCCTTTGTGGTATGGGAGAACTACACATTGACATAATTCAGGACCGAATCAAACGCGAATACAAATTGGAGACTTATCTTGGACCCCTTCAGGTTGCTTATCGAGAAACAATCCAAAACTCAGTTGAAGCTGCAGGTACATGAAGTGTCATTGATCTGCAAATAAAGGACTTACAACTGACGGCTAGTTAATACTATGCTAATTTGAGTACTTTGTGTTTCATATGTTACTTGATTTTATTACAGATACACTGGACAGAACAATCGGAGAAAAGCGACATCACGTGACGGTTGAGTTGGGAGTTAAGCCATGGGAGGGAGAGATACCAGCGACAGCACCTGTCATTGAGTATGCTGAAAGTATCCATGACTTACTTCACCCTGACCTTCGTGAAGCTCTAGAAAATGGAATTTCAACTTCATGCCTTCAAGGTAAAAATTGTTTCAGCAGATGTTTTGAAGGTACCATATTGGAATTGTTTGAAGAAATAGAGACTTTGTTGTTAAACAAGGCTACAAAGAAAAAACAAAGTGTCTCTATGTAATTGTGCAGTGGTGGCAAACCTATGACACACGTGCCAGAGGCGACTCTTGGAGCACTCTCTTTGGGCACACGCGCCATCACCCCAGCACAGGTTTCTTTACTACAAAGCCAGAGGGACGCAGGGCTCCCTTCCCCTTCTCAACGTGCGCCTGAGGACATTTCTGACATCACCCGTCCCTCGGCCCAACAGCCCAATGGGAGCGCTTCCTCCTTCCCCTGTCTGGGGTAATGTGGGTGGCTCACATGTAGCACAGAGTATGTGCTGAAGGTGAGAGAGGAGAGGAGCTCGGTTGGAGGGGTGCATCGCTTACAATGGGCTACAGAAGCTGGGCCAGACCTCTGCAAGGCCTCTGGCATGCTTGGCTAGGCTGCGGGAGAGGTGGGTGCCAATGGCCACAGGAGGGCACTTGTTGCCCTGTTGGCACTTTGTGATAAATAACTGGCTTTTGGGTTGCAGTTTGGCCACTCGGTCTCTAAAAGGTTTGCCATCACTGTAATAGAGTATTGCACTATGGTCCTGGACTTAGTTTCTGCAAACTTAAAAAGTTTATAAATAAGAGTAAAGGTATTTATGAGAAAAGATTTATTAAACAACTAAGCAAAAACATATATATAGGTAGCCAAGGAGATAATGTTGAAGCCAATAAATCCAAATTGCCAGTTGGGGTTTTGTATTACAATAAAATTGACACTACTTTACTTAAGGTTAATTTATCTAATTGTTGAGAGCTTTTGGTGTTTATTTTTTTCTTAGAGTAATACAAAAAAGTAAACATGAAAACCCCGGCACTGCCCTAGACGGACCTGGTGTGCAATCTGGGGGTCCTTCTAGATTCATGACTCACGTCTGGTAAAAATGTGTACTGTGTTCATTCATTTCACTTTATTCTTTATTAATCACACAAAGTGAAGCATTTTCAGAAAGGCTTGATTTAATGAGGCCTTAAGCTTTAGCTGTTGTATTTTTCAATTAACGCTAGGAGGACACAGTAAAGAAAAATAATGTGGCAATCTAGATCAGTGGTCACCAACCTTTTTGACCTCGGGGACCACCAAATTCATAATTTGAAATCCTGAGCCCCATCAACATGAATTTCTTTTTAAAGGTACATAAAACTTTCATTTTAATAATATAAAAGGCACTTAATAGAACAAAATTTAAAAAACTTATTTAATTATAACAAAATCATAAATGCTTATTTAATCATAACAAAATTTTAAAAGTTTGTTTAATTGTAGAAAAATTACACACACACAGATGCAGAAAGAGAGAGAGAATATGACAGAAAGAGAAAGATGCAGAGAGAGAGAGTGAAAGAAAGAAAGTAAAAGAGAGGGAATAAGAGAGAGAATGAGAGAGACAGAAAGAGACACACACACACACGCACACAGACTCACACATACACACAGAGTGGAAGAGAATGAAAGAGAGAGAGAAAAAAAGAAAATGAGAGAGACAGAGAGTCAAGCTGTTTTCACACAACTCAATTACCTCACTTACCCAGGGGTTTTAAAACTTTTCCAAGCTGTGGACCCTCAAAACATGAAGGACCCCATTCCCACAAATTCAACTAATTTCCCCTCTCTCCTTAAGAAAAAGGGGGAGAGGGGAAAGAGAGAGGAGTGGGATAGAGAGGGAGTGAAGGGAGGAAGAGAGGGGGAAAGAAATGGAGGAGAGGGGAAGGTGAGGAGAGAGAGGGAGGAGAGGGCTAGGGGAGAGGAAGAGAGGCTGAACAGGGCGAGGGGATAGATGGGGAGGAGAGGTGGGAAAGAGATAGGAGAGTGAGGGGAGGGAGGGAGGATCAAGGGAAGGACGTGATTACTCTGCCCTTCCCGAGAACTGAACTGGGCCGAGCGCATTGGAAAACAAAGCATGAATGCGGGTGGTGATGGTGGCAGCGTGCGTGCTTCGCTGCACTTCAGGCGGCCCAAATGCCGGCCGGGGCTTTCTCTGCCTTTTCTTCCCCCTCACTCTCTCTCATCAGCTACTACTGCTGCTGCTGCAATCCTCAGGGCTTGTGTGTGTTTCTGCAGGAGAGACTCCGTGAAAGGTGCCCATTCTCCCACCCTCCCCACTGCAGCACTAGCAGCAGTAGCTGACGAAAGAGAGCGAGGGGGAAGAAGAGCCAGAGAAAGCCCCAGCTGGCATTTGGGCCGCCCAAAGTGCAGCGAAGAGGGCTGGTGCAAGGAGACAGCACGCTCCCCGTCTCCTCCCCCCTACATGCTTTGTTTTCCAATCCGTTGCATTTGCTTAGCTGCCTCTGCTGAATTAAAAAAATAATTTAAAAATGCCAGATTTCCCTGGCAGACCACCAGAACTTTCTCACGGACCACCACTGGGCCATGGCCCATAGGTTGGCGACCACTGCTATATACAATATACTGAGGACATCTAGTGGCGAAGGACAACATTGTCAGGAATTAAAATCAAGAAGCAACATTAAACAAGTAAAACAAACAGCTACTAGTTACCTATATAGAACTGAATATTTGAAACATATTTGAGTTAAGTAATTGAGTATCTACCTGACAGAAGACAATTACATAAATAAAACAATGAGTAGATACAGAAAGAAGGAGCCACTTTCTCAATGTACACCAACCTCCTCGGGCCAACCTAGCATACAAACTGTGTTACTTAGAGGGAAAGACCAGAACCTCAGCAAAAATCAATCCAGGAACAAATTGCAATACTCAATGAGACGATAATTAAAAACTATGAGGAAATAAGGGATAGGTTTGCAGAATCAAAACAGAACATGGAGAAAATGATTTCCAACTGGAAGGAATTAAACAACAAAATGAACTCGAATTACAAATGATTAGGAAAAATGAACAAAGAATAAGGACGCTAGAGGAGAAAGCGGAAGAAAATGAAAAGAAGTTGGAAGAGTTAATGGAGGAAAACTACAAGTTGGAAACAACTAACCAGGAGCTCAAAGGGGAGTGGCCCTGCTAGAATTAGACAAAGCAAGCTACTTCTTCTGATTTCAGAACTTAGAAGAAGAGAGAGAGGAATATGTGAGAGAGTAAATGATAAACATCCTAGCTGGGAACTTAGAAGTTGACCCAAACGACATAAGGGAAGAGACGAATGAAGTGTACCGACTCAATTCAGCATACGTCAGAAAAATCAAAAATCCCAGGGAGGTACATGTAAAATTTACAAAGAAAGCAACCAGAGATGAAATCCTAAAATGAACCAGAGATAAACCACTGATACACAAGGGAAGAACTGTAGACATCCTCAAACAAACATTGAAAAGGATAAGAAACATAAGAAAACAGTACCACTTTCTGACAAATAAATAAATCCAAAAGGGGATTACATTTAGATGGATTAACCTGGAGGGGGTACTGATTAATTGGAACAACAAAAAGTACTTCTTTAATACTGTAAGGAAAGCCAAAGACTTTGAGGAAAGATACAGAGCACTTCTGGGTGAAGATGAGGTACAAGAACGCCACAAGGAAAGAGCTGTACAGGACTTACCCCAAAAGAAGGTACAAGACGAGAAACAACAAATAGAGAAAGATGACGGGAAAGACCAAAGGATCATGAGATCAACCCACACAAGACAAACCAACAATAACGGAAAATGAAATAGGAGTAATATCATTAAATATAAACAGACTGAACTCCCCTAATAAAACAACTACAAAAGCTAAACATGGATATAATCTCAATTCAAGAAACCCACATAACTAAAAATCAATAAAATTTATTGGAATACCCTAGATTAGGAAAGCTATTTTACTCTGTACCACTCACAAAAAAGAAAGGCATCGCAATGTACATAAAAGAGACATTAAACCTAGTAAAAAAAAAAATCTTACTCATTATAATCTTAACTCCTCCTTTACATAGCAAAATACATATATATTAATAATCTCTATTCAACTCACTCATAAGCTATATA
>JANHFO010008096.1:31649-52378 GCA_032468095.1 Pareas carinatus | reverse complement strand
CCCGCGGATGCGCAGAGATCACTCTGCGGAGTGCCCCGAAGTTCGGAAATAAGCTTGCAAGCCGAACTGGAGGCTTCCCGCCACTCAGCAGGTGGGCGGAGATTGCTCGGCGGGGTGCTGGGAAACCTCCAGTTTGTCTTGCAAGCTGATCTCCGGACTTTGTTCCGGACTTTGGAGCACCCCGCGGAGCGATCTCCCATGCTTTTTTTCAGTATTTGCTCCATAAGACGCAGACACTTCCCCCCCTTTTTTGGGGGGGAAGCGTGTTTTATGGTGCGAAAAATATGGTAGGTTCACCCTTTCTTTGTTGCAACAGATAATTCACTGGTTTTCTCCCTCCCCCCTACTAATGATGTAATATTGCAAGAACTATGCTTCAATTGCATTGATATAGTATAGTAAGCATATACATACAACTTCATATTTTGATTTCTTTAAAAAATGTATAGCATTTCTGATATATATCAGTAATAGTTTAATTACTGTTTATGTCATTTTATGTTGTTTTTACACGGCTGTACCCACCGCCCTGGGTCCCTTCGGGGAGAAGGGCGGTATAGAAGTCTTAATAAATAAAATAAATAAATTAGAAAATGACTCAAATTAAATTACATTCTTTGGCTAATATGACTCATATTTATAGAATTATAATTGATTGTTAATATGTTTTAATTTGATTGAGTGTTCAGATGATGCTTTGATTAACAGGTCAAATACTAATGTAGGCATGTCTTTTTAAGGAACACATACAGTAATAGTGTATAGAAATGCCTAGTTGATCCAGTCTTACTAATACCCACATGTGTTGTCTGGGACAAGAGACATGAGAGTAGTTACATAATAATTTTTCTATATACTCTTCCTACTTTCTGTTAAGGGAGAAGAAAGTATTGCTTTGGGGGGTAGGCATATTCTCATTAATATAATAATCTGATTGAACTTTTGCTATATTTTTTAAAACTGCTTTATCTTCATTCTAATGAAACATTTAAATTATACTGCTGAATGTGCAGTTGAAGATCTTATGGAAATACATTCTGCAAAATATGTTTAAATTAGTTCTGTATATGTGGTCTGTGTTTTCAAGATAGCAACACATTCTAGAAAGCTGTGAGACAGTGGAAATCTGGCTTTTTGTTACCTAATGCTGAAACTATTAAATAGGATGACTTTCCTTCGGGGAATGTATTGAATAGTTTTATTTTTATTATTTCAATTTAATTTTGTTTTATATCATAGTTCATAGGAGAAATTAAAGTGTTGTTTGCTGTTGAGATTTTCCCTTAGAGCAGGTAGAGATCAGTGTCTCTTCCATAGGTAAGTAGTATATCTCTGACAATTGTCAGCATTGTCATCAAATAGGTGATAAAGCACTGGAAGCATTAAACATAGCTGACTTAAGGTATTCTCTGGGGATCCATTCAGCATTAAATTGACTCATTATTAAAACAGAGGTGATCAAGCAGAATAAATAAAATACTAGTTTTTGTGGCGATTTTACCATGCTGTGAGTTGCATATATATACAAGTGTAGAAATATTTTTTCTAGTAATACCATAGGTTAGAGCACCAAGTCAACACTTCAGCAATTCTTTTGAAGAACTTTTAATGGAGATAACCAAATTATTCATATTCTAGTGTAATGGAACATGCATATTATTTTAGATTGATTAATTTGAAACAACAGTTGCAAAATATTTTTTAATATACTGAAAAGTTAATTATTTTAAATTAATCTTTTTATTCTAATATAAATTGATTAAAATATTTTTTTCTAGTTAGGAAACATGTCAAGTAATAACTAAAATCTTACTGTTTTAACTACTATGAGTTTTAAAATTATCAGCAATTAAAGTAAAACCTCAATGGATAATCTGAAAAAAAGAAATTGTGTTAGATAAAATCTTTTTATAGAAGCCCTATAGATTAAGCATTCTCAGTTACACTTCGTGTCATGTGTGGGTTGTTTGTATATGTGTGTTTTAAGTGTACAGTTGGAAAACTTTCTTCTCTTTATTTTGCTCATAGTTATGTGTGAATATTGCAGTTGTATTGCTAAAGATTCAGTATGTTTTTGTTTTTAATATACCGATCTACCATGTTCTTTTTCTGAACATTTAGAAAAGTAATAGATTATATCTTTAAGGATTAAAAGATTATTTTTTTCACTCTATACTTAACACCAGCAGATAAATATGTCAGTAATGTTGACTCTGGCATTGTGTTTATTTAACACCAGCTTTGTTTGTGACCAACTGCCCACAAAGTGTTGTTATAAATAGTAGAATTCCCAGAAGCATTTAATTTTTTGCCAAATTCAAATATTTCTCCACCTTCAGGTGCCTAAACCTTCTAAAACAGACCCTTGACTTAAAAGGTTGCTCTCAAACTTTACCACAGCATTTTGTTGCCATGGCCACTATTTATCTACCATAGCTTGGAACAATTTTTTAGACCATCAGGAGGTTAGACCATCAGGGAGAAGGGCGGTATAAAAATATAAATAAATAAATAAATAAATAAATTGTATGCTATATTGTATGTTTATTACTCCAGAAACGTAAAACAAAATTCATTTTCCAAGTTCCAGGTTTTGTGGCATATTTATTGTAATAAAATGACACAGAGATTCAGATTTATAAATAAAATAAAACCTGCTAGTAAAGTCTAACATATTTAAAGAGGCTTTGTTTAAAAAAGAGGAAAAACATGCTTACCTACTTTGATCTTTGGTTGATTCTATTTGTAGATGGATTGATTTTGTCTTGCATGACAAATTCAACTTAGTGGTGCATGAGTGAAATCCTTATCATCTCAATCTGAGGTTTACAGTTGAATCTCTTTATAAATTATATTTAGTTTCTATATTTTTTCTCTTTCATATTTCATAAGCCTTAATTCACTAGGGAGCACTAGCAAGACACATTTTTCTATTTCCATTTGTATCTCAATATATCCATAGGAAAAAAGATTTCACAATGATAGTATTTTGGCTGTAGCTGATACAGTTTAAGCAGTTCCATTTATCCTGTGGAATCTTCTTGCATAGGTGCAAGGTAAAATCCAGTGTCACATGTTGACAATTTGAATCCTGTGACTCGATTTTAGTAGACATAAAAAAGACAATATTCTTTTCTTGTTGATTTCTAAATGCAGAGCTTTGCATTATTTCATCATCTTTGTGTTAGATAGTGCCTCTTGTTTTCCATTCAAATTATTGCTCATAATTTGAGCAAGGAGTTTTTCCTCCCATTTCAGAAACATCTCAAGGGGATAGCTAGCTAGGAAGGTAGATAGGTAAGATCAGTGCTTTTTTCGTCATAGAATGCACCAGAACATATTTCCGGCACCTTTTTTGCCTTAAATACAATAAATTACATTTATGTTAAGAACTGAATATAGATTTTTTTAAATAAATGATTAACAAGATGTGAGTTCCAGCACCTTTTTTCTTACAGAAAAAGCACTGGGCAAGATGCTTTTTACTCAGATCCAATGTATCTAATACATATCTCTATGTATTAAAATAAGTACATTGTTTTATTTTATCTCTGTTCACATCCATTGAAAATTTTCAGCTCAGTCAAGGCCAATTTTTATCTACATTTATTCTCTGTGATTCAGTAATGTTGAGAGAGACTTATTCAATGATCCAATGAAGGTGGATCATTGCCTTCATAAAGTTTTTGAGTTTCAGATTTGATTCACATCTATTAAGATGGTAGGTAATCTTCGAATACTCTTTATTTCATTTGTAGTGTATGTCAATATTCAGTCTCATCTTCAAATTATATGACAAAGTTTCTATGTACTCCTTATATTCTAAATGTTAATATAGAAACATTCTAAATGTTCATTTAGATGTTTCTATATTAAGTTCATTGCCAAATACTTTCAGGGAGACGCTTAATGAGTTCTGTTGACATTTAGCCAGAGATACTGCAAGGAGAATTTATAGCATTTCTCTGAGAGAAATATACTAGGAATTGTCTGCTTTTCCATTCTTTGTTTTATTTTTTAGTACATAGATGCAAGCAAAGCTTTTTTTCTTGAGAATGTTATGAGTTATAAGTGAGAATAAAATGTGCCAAATTCTTACCTGATTGGCTAATAGTATGAATATGCATGATTTTAGACTTGAAACACACTAGTTGTTGAAACACACAGTAGTTGTATATAAGATTTATGTATGCAAATATTTCTGAATTCAGTGAGATAAAGATAACCTAATTTACAAGACTTTCAAAAAAACTAGTCACAAACAAATACATAATCAATAAATGTATTTGATTGGAATACATTTCTGCTTTATGGTTGCATATTGTCCTCTCAGTGAAATGAAATTTATCAGCCAAGTAAAAAATGTCAGTAGACTCCAGAAAAAAGGATAGTTCTCAGAGAAGAAGGGGCAATAAATGAGATCAGAGTTAAATATATGCCTGTCACATTCTAGCAGCTGGCTTAAGCCCTGCTGTTGTTGTTCAAATATATTGGCCTTAAAAAGGAAGCAAATGTATTGTAGCCCACATATGAAGAAGGAAACAGCTGGTGGATTTATCACTCCTCTTAACTGACAGAGAAGGTCAAACTTTTTTTAAATGAAGCGAGTTTCATGTTCTTTGTGTAACAAATAAAGAGGTACTACTGTATATAATAAATATATTTGCCTGCATTCTACAAACATAATTATGTATTCTCTGTAACATACTTATTCATATTGAGATATTTATGAATGCAGGTTTCATTTTTTTGAAATTATCACAAATAACTAACTTTTCAGTTTTTCATATGGAAGCAAACAACAGTGTTAGCTTGAAATCAGTCAATTATGACACTGATCCTGAAAGAGCAAATGCTTTAAAATTGGGGATAAGACTCAAACAAATGGGCATTTGCATTCATTTATGAGCCTTATAGATACTCATTTCAGTAACTATAGTATCTTCTTAGGCATCCCACTTTATTGACTCAGTGACGTAATATATATGCTATGATATGGAAATGATATAAGTTATTCTGTCCCTATTCAAGAGTGAAGAAGTCATAGGCTACATGTAGCGACCCATTATCATTTCCATACCTTAGATTGGACAAGACCAAATTTTTCAGGGGCTTTAAGAAGTATATTGACATCTGATTTCAAGTCTTTAAAAAAGCAGTTTTGGTCCTGGTCTATTTTCAGAAATCTATATCCTACTTATAAAGTTCCAAGTTCCTTAACATGTTTTCTTTTCAATCTTTCTTTGAGCTGAAATAACAAAATCTGGTATGGTGTTTGGATCAATAGGAAGTTAGATTCTATGCTTAAACCCAGGTTTCTACTTTCAGAGGTGAATTATGTAAGGATGTAAGATAAAGTAAGGTTTTAAGAATAATATTTATTAAATAAAACTTATAAGTACCCTGTTTCCCCGAAAGTAAGACATCCTCCGAAAATAAGACCTACTTGCAGTTTTGTCTCACTGAAATATAAGGTCTCCCCCAAAAATAAGACCTCCCCAATAATAAGGCTTCGGACTTCCAGTTCCGGGCGGCCTCGGTGGAAAAATAAGACATCTCCTGAAAATAAGACCTAGCGCATCTTTGGGTGCAAAAATTAATATAAGACACTGTCTTATTTTCGGGGAAACACGGTAGTTGATCTTTGCTGTTGTGGTTTCTTGTATTTGTAACTGGGAAAAAAAGAAAATTAGGGGTCATAGATATTATTTTCTCTGGTTTTATCATCTTTTAAGGTTTCTTTTTGCCTGTAAGAAAAGAAAAGTCTTGTCAAAGAGCCAAGTCAAATTATGAACTTCCTCTTGGGAGAAACTTAAGACAGTCTCATTTTGCTTCCTGTAGGGCTATTTTTAAACTCTAGGTGATTCACCAATCTCCTAGCAGACATAAGGGAGAGCATCTGCATCCAAGCTATCTGGATCCTAAGTACTTTAACAGTGTTTAGTCAACCATGGAGTATAAAGCAACAACTTTCTTGCAAACTATTTAGGATGTAAATTGCTGAGGAGCTAATATAACAGTTTTTGGACTGATTTCTGCTTAGCAAAACTCTGGCTTGAAAGATGTATTGAAAACTTCCATTTGTCAATCTGGGAAGAGGGTCCGAAAACTGATAGTCTACTTCAACCATATGTTTAGATCAGTAGTTGTCAACCTGTGAGCTGGAGCCCACGAGAAAATTTTGGGAAATTTGTAGATTTGAATTTTTTTGTATAGTTGTATGGTTCCTGTGTGTGTGTCTGTTTCTCTCTCTCTCTCTTTCTCTCTGTCTCTCATTGTGTATAATTTAATACTAGTAAGTAGTATTGAACTACTTATTATGAAAAATAATAATTATGATGTGGTTTGTTTGAGCTTCAAATGTTGTGTAACCCAAGTTGAAAGTTTTATACTGTCAGTTTATAGACACCATTAAAAAAGTAACTAAATTATATATCAGTTATATCTGTGTAAAGCATCCATTTTGCATTTAGAACTCCATCACAACCTTACAGAAAATAAAAATCAGATACAAAATTTTCAGACATATTCCAGTAATGTCATTGGTCATATTCTCTGTGGTTCTTAAGCATGGCACAGTGATAATGTGTGGGCTCTATGCTCTGAAATTTGTCCATTGTTTCACTAAACCATAATGTTGGTTGGCTGCTTTTGGTTTACTGTGCAATGATTTGGAAGCCATTGTTTGTGACTTAACCTGCCATGTGAAGTTGATTATGGGCTATTAAAACATGGTAAAAGAAAACATGGTTTAACCTGACATAATATGGGCCCCCTCAAAGTGCTGTTTTTTATGTCAAGTTTACTCTAATGCTCTCTTTATGAATAGAGAACCTGATAAGGACTGAGTGATTATTTCGTTCAAGAACAAGAGTGGGAAATCTCCAGTTCCTATCAGTTGTGGACAGTATGTTGCATACTAAAAAGTGGCAGGAGTCTCCATTCACAGAGAATCTATATTCTCAGTTAAATTTACTGAAGGTTACTAATACAGTGTTCTTTGTATTAATGTAGTAACATAGAGATACTCTTCCAGTATTAACGTTTGCCTCCCTTTTGTTTGCCTCAGCTTTTATGATGTGTGCCTAATTCCAGCTTCCGGATGAAAATAAAGATAATAAAGTTATCTTTTTTATTTTTATTGCATTTTTTCATCTTTGCATGAACCCTAATTGGAAGAAGAAGGTAACGCGTGGGCTGCGTGCTCATCATCCTTAATAGAATGATAAGGTAGGGGTGTGGGTGTGTGTACCGTTTTTCGCTATTCTTCTGTACGATTCTGCAACTGTGTGTCGGACTACAACCACCAACAAACACCCACCCCTCAGCTAGGATGTACTTTGATGCGGCTGAAGGACACCCGGTCGAGGAATGCCGTCCGATGATGGCTGAGGTTCCAAACTGCAAAACAGAGCCCTTCTGCCCACTCGCCTCCCACACAGAAATCTGGGGAACGTGCACGTGTGAAACCCCATAGCCGGGACGTTCCTCCACACCAACGCCGCTTCCGACCGAAAGGAAAGGAAAGCGCCCCATCCACATTCCCGCCCGCACCTTTTCTCTCTCTCTCTCTCTCTCTCTCTCCCTCGGGTGATTCCCGGGCGACGTTCAGGGACTCTTTCAGCAGCCCGGCCCCGCCCGGCTTCCTCCCCGCCTCCCGCGTGTCATTCACTCTTTGCATCTCGGGCCCTCCCAGCCGGCAGGCCCATATACTCTCTGCCTCGCACTCGCCGAGGCCACAGGAGGAGCGCCGCCCCTTCTCCTCGGCCTCTGCCCGCCTTCTTTGCAGCGGCAGCAGCAGCGCCGTCGCTCCCCTTCGCACAAGCGTGCCGAGGCACCCGGGCGGCCGCCGAGAGAGGACCGCGCTGCGCTTCTGGGTCGCCGGGAGGGGGAGGTGGGCGCTCTCGGTGTCTCCGCACGAGAGGAACTGCAGGGAGAGGCGCCGGCTGAAACGTGCGCGGCGAAGGACACATCTCGGCTCCCCATGCCGTGAGCTGCGCGGGCTCCCAGGAGGCAGGATCCGAACACCCGGAGGAAGCGGCGGCTGTAAGTGGGACCCCCCCTCGCGCGCCGCGACCTGTTGCCGCGTGAGCAGGTTCGCGCCTAGGCAGCGGGAGGACAAGCCGGCTGGGTGAGCGCCGCTGGTGGGTCTTGGCCAGGAGGGCTGGCGGCGGTGCTGGTGGAAGAGGACGCTGCCTCGTCTGCAGCCCGAACGGAGCCGCACACACCTCGCTGCGGTTCACTCAGAAGGCATTGCGGCTGAACCCAGCGCGGTTGATTGTATTCCTGGGGGAGAGGGTTGCAGCGGGAGAACGGGAAGCAATTTCGTTTCCGGTCCAGAGCTCCGTAATGGGTCGCACCGAGGCGGGGTTCGAACCCTGCACGGAGTTTTTAAGCGCTGAGGGGGCACCGAAACTCTTCCCTGTAAAAAGCTACCGGGTCGGAAGGTGCAACTTCTAACCGCGCTGAGTTTCCTGAACTCGGGTCGACCTTAATTCTTTACGCTCAGACGACCCGGTCGGTGCACCTCCAGCCGGGGCGCATTTGTTCCTTCCCGTCCTACAGGAAGGAGGAGGGTCAGAGGGTGGTGTGCCGCCTGCTTCCTTCCTTTCCCAGGGCTGCCTGCCCGCCAGCCTCTTTTTCTCTCCCCCCTTCCACTTCAAAGCAAAGAGGGGAAGCGCGAGGCAGCCGCTTTTGTATTTCGTGAAGAAGGGGCGCACGTGGCTAGCTGCTCCGTCGCGTAGTTGCAGACGGTGCGCGAAAAAAGTAGGGGAAAAGAGGGTCCCAGCTATGCCCCTTCAAAACCTCAGGGTTTTTTCTCCCACTAGGTGCTCAGAACCTAAAACGAGATGTGTTGAAACATGATGGGAAAGTCTTCCTTGAAACACACATTTACTCCTGTCCCTACTAACATTGAAAAAAGAGATGCTTAAAATTTACCAGCTTTAAAAAAAACATCCTAAAAGGATGTTTACATCTGTATAATATTATGGAATAAAAAAACCTAGTGATATCAGAGGACAGTGATTTTTTCCCCTTTTAAAAAAGAGCAACCTCTTGGACTACTACTTACTCAACTGTTTCTAGTGAATAGAAATCCATTAATTATAGTAATGGAAAGGAGATCACTGCATACCAAAATTAGCAAAATAAACAACAGGGCAGATTCTTTACCTAATGATATGTGTGGTAAAGTGTAATACGCTTATCAGCATTTGCTTAGTAACTGAGCCCACACCTCATATAGCTTTTTTGAAGTATGAGCCACTACACAAAGAAAGTAAAAGATTTGCTCCTCTGGCTGATTTCTTCATAATATATTGGCACATTCCTGCATTGAAAAATGGAAATTTATTAAAAAGTTACTGCATACATGCTGGATTGGCTGCTAAAAGATTTTTAAGATAACAAATGCTATAAAATTTACAAGCTTGAATGTGCTTACACCTGTGTGTGTATTTGAATGATTTTTAGAAGAGCTATCCAAATTCAGAATAATGAAGATAACATTTTTGTGTCTGTTTGAATAAAAAATAATAGTTTTTAGTTATTTGATTATTTCCATTGACTTGATGAAGTGATCAGTTTGGTTTGGGAGCAAAGTAAAGCTTCCAGATTCAATAATGGTATAGTTTGGCAGAAAAAATAATGAAGGATAGTAATAGCCTTGTGCTGTTTGATAATTAATGTTGGAAATCTTTTGATAGATTAATGTTGGAAACAGGTTGAGGTTAAACAGGTTGAGCATAAAGTTAATTTCAAAGTCATTTCTTCTTATCTAGGAGGGGAAAAACATATGAAGAGCAGGATTCATCAATTCTGTAATTGTTCCAATGAATTTTTAATATGTACTTCAATACTTGTGTACCTTCCTCCCCTTCTGTTTAATCATGTCTGATTCTCAGAGACTGGACAAATTCCTGTGGTTTCTTTGGAAAGGTTTTTCAGGAGTAGTTTGCCATTGCGTCCTTCCTTGGGGCTGAGAGGCAGGGACTGAAAGCCACCCAGCTGGTTTTATGCCTAAACTGGAACTTGAACTCACAATCTCCCAATTTGTAGCCTGATACCTTAACTACTACACCAAACTTGCTTTTTATGTACCTTTGCCTGTGAATAAATCCCACCTTGTGCTTTGTATCATGTATGTGGCTGAACTGTTAATTTCAGTATATTCTAGATATACAATTTAAATTTTATAAGATAAATGATCTGAATGGAATTGCCCCTTATATGATGGTTTGTTTGGTGTTGCAAATAACTTGGTAGAACTATTTGTGACTTAGAATTATAGCACTGAAAGTGACTATTCAGATCGTGTAGATTTTAGACAGTTTGCAGTTATAGCAGGAACTTTAGAATGGACTGCAATTGGTTGTGGGACGCAGAAATGTCTGAATAATAGGGAGCTTCCATAAAGAGCGTATTAGCATAGAACCACATGGAAGAAAATCAGTCCATTGTACAGTTAAAAGTCCTCATTAGTTATTGTAGTAGTCTTTTTGAGCCATTTAGGATAAAATTTGCCTGAGCAGATACTAGGAAATAAAGATCTTTGAAGAGATTACTACATAATTAACAGTAGAGTATATTTTATGTTAGAGTATATTTTCATCTTGTGTGATTAGAAGAATACAAACAAAACTGTTTTAATCCAGCTCATCACCCAGGCATGAATACTTCTGTATTTGCAGCCTTATTCTAACAGAAGATATGTTTGGATTAGTACCTACAATCTCATAGTTTGCTAAAAAAAATTACCTGGAAAGTATATGTGGGAGAAGGTTGTTCAAAGGTATTTTACCTTTGTTTTTACAAATGAAAATAACATAGCCAGGTGAATTTAAGCAATTCATGTGGCCTAGGTTCTTTTCTATAAACGGCCTAGGATCGTACATTCCTGCACTATTGGGGAATTGTAGGTGTTTCAGTCTTTACATAAAAAGAAGTGTCAGCTTGATGAAAGCTAGTTTAGTCAGAGGAATCTCTTAATTCATAGGAAATTTTAATATTTTAATTTATATGTTAAGCTGGTTACAATAACCATATCATAGCTGTTTGTTGAAATCTATAGTAACCATTAGATGGCAACAAAAAGCTACAATTCTTTGCTGCTATCTAGTGGTCATGTGCATTTTGCATTCCTTTTATAAGTGTGAAGTACAGTTACAATTATGGGGTCCTCATTTAACAAATTAACAGACATCTCCCATGATGGGTGGATTAATCTTTTAACCATTTCTTTTGAGTAGGTATAACAGGTGTTGAAACAATCACATATCATACATTTTCCTCCCAAGACTACAAATTATTTTTGAAAAGGAAAAAAAACATCCTTTATGGTGTCAAGTCAAAAAATGATAATTAAGTGTATCACAGTGTATACAATAAATGATGTTTAATTGTTACAGATATCTCCTCATACCAAAGTTTGATTTTTCATTTATGTAATTTATATGACTGCCCAGCTCTCAATCTGCAGTTTTGGACAGCTAATGTATTAAAAACAAAATGATAAGTAGTGGCTGTAAAAAGTAAAACTTATTTCCTCAACTTGTATTTCTTGCTTTTGAATAAATATTGGAATCAGACTGTAAAACTTCTGATCTCTTAGCAATTTCTACACCTACTTAGCAGTGGCAGCACCTTTACAAGTGACAATATACTAGGGATGGTTACTGTCACAAAGTAGTAATACTAAAAAGGAAATATTTGAGGAATCACAGACAGCATTAGGCTAGGCCCCACTCATTCCTGAATTCTCACTTTACTTAATTCCCCATATTTTCCCTGAGGTAAGTGAAGCATTGTATCGAATTGAGCACAGACTTTCTGTCCTGAGCTTATAGTCTTGCCCATTTCTTAAGTCCTGACCAAGTCCTTTCAGGTGTCATACCTGACTCATCACTGCTTAATGAGTAGTCCAGTTTCCTTTTGCTATGTTCTGTTGGCTCTTTCTGGTCAGGTGACAGACAGTCTTGTGGGAAAGATTTATGGAGGTCATGTTAGATTATATTTTCGTCTTTCTTCACTCCTTCCTTGGCTGTGAAGATAGTATTTTCCTATGGGCAGTGGTGGTTTCTATGACACCTGAACAGGTCGGACCTGTGCAGCTGGTAGGAACATCTCCAGGGGACTTCAGATTCTGTTACAAATGAAAGAGTTCTCCATCAGAGACAACAGCATGTTGTCTTCCCTGATCATCTGCTTGCCATTCCCTATGAAATATGTACATTACTTGTTATTCCAAATTAGAGCAACATTCTTTAATTTGTATGTATAAAACCAGAAATTACAATTTGCAGGTCTCTTGCCATAGGTTGAATCATCAAATTATTGGAGTTTGAGCCAGTATAACTTCTGAACACATAGAATGGTTCCTTTGGTATGAGGGAGACTTCTGACTTGAAGCAGGATATATGACCATACTTGGAAGGGGATAGAAAAGTGATTTTTGATGATTCTTAATTCTTCTGGGATGGCATAGCTGTAAAGTGAAGAACATTTTGGCAGATTCTCTCAGTATCCACAGGTTATGCTCAGGGCTGTTTCCACTGCCAGAATTGAAATTTTGCTCTAGCAAAGTGCCTAGATTCACACAACATTCCAAACCAGAATGTTGTTTCCTTTTCATTTAGTGTATTATATGAATCCATGTACAGTGGCGGCTTAGCATGATGGATTAGTTCATAAATTGTGTCTTATGCCCCTGCCGTCTGGGTTTGACTGAATTTATTCTGATTATTTTATCTTGAGAAAACTTTCATCCTGTATAGTTTATGTAAGCATGTTGCATATTGTGGTTTTGGGAATTTTCCTCCCCTCTCCCACCGTTGGTGAAAATTCCTATTTAGGATTTATGTTTTGCAGTCAGCACTTTGTTGCTTTCATAATTTTTGGCTCTTTGCTGAATTGGTGGAAATAAAGATTCAAGAAATCTGGAATATACCAGGCTGAGAAAAATTCTTTTAGCTTATAATTAAATCACATGTGTGCCAAATTAAAGTATCTGTTGCTGGAGAGATATGTAGCTTTGAGGTAAAAATCTACTGATAACATTACAGTAATTAAAGTAAAATATGCTGGGAATGATCTATTTGTGTCTTATTTTTTGCATATTTTCATGATGTGGGTGGAATTGGTTTTATCAGGATATAATCTTAATAAGGTTAATTTGTGGATGCTTGTATTCCTTGAAATATTCCTGACTGTAACCTCCTTGTTGCTTGTCGTCCTATGATTCAAGGCAGAAGCATGCTTTTAAATATGTGTGTCAGTACATAATTATTAAATCAGCTGCTGTATGCTGGAAAGGTGTGGGAAAAAATTCAGACCTGTCTTTTTTTTTAACCCATTCTGAAACTGCCACTTATATCGTTACGAAAGTGGGAGGTCTGGTTTGCCAAGATAATCCTGCTGTCTTGAGCAATTATTTTTAGACTATGCCAGTTAAGAAATATGTATTAGGAAAAGCAGGCAGAGGATTGGTTGTCCTCAGCTCCTCTTTGCTTAGTATATTCCTGTGTTTTGCATGTTCTGCAGCTGTTTTTTTTTAAAAAAAACAACAGCAAATAAACACAATTTTAAGTCTTGGAAATGAAATCTGTAGTCAGTGGGTGGACTTATGAGTATATGTGTATAAGTAACTGTTACTTTTAAAGCATTTCATATTGTATTTTGAGACTTCTTAATCTTATTTATTTTTTTAACATTTAGGTGTGGAAGAAAATGTCAGTCAGCATGCATGAGAATCGGAAGTCTAGAGCCAGCACTGGCTCTATAAACATATATTTATTTCACAAATCTTCATATGCTGATAGTGTCCTCACTCATCTGAATCTTCTGCGTCAACAGCGTTTATTTACAGATGTACTTCTCCATGCTGGGAACAAGTCATTTCCTTGCCATAGAGCTGTTCTAGCTGCCTGTAGTCGATATTTTGAAGCCATGTTCAGTGGTGGTCTTAAAGAAAGCCAAGCCAGTGAAGTCAATTTCCACAATTCCATCCATCCAGAGGTTCTAGAACTTCTCCTTGACTATGCGTACTCTTCAAGAGTTATCATCAATGAAGAAAATGCAGAGTCCCTTTTGGAGGCAGGTGATATGTTGGAATTTCAAGACATCAGAGATGCTTGTGCAGAATTCTTAGAGAAGAATCTTCATCATACTAATTGTCTTGGCATGCTACTTCTGTCTGATGCTCACCAGTGTACCAAACTTTATGAACTCTCTTGGAGGATGTGCCTTAGCAACTTCCAGACCATCAGTAAAAGTGAAGATTTTCTCCAGCTTCCAAAAGACATGGTGGTTCAACTGCTCTCTAGTGAAGAATTAGAAACGGAAGATGAACGATTAGTTTATGAGTCTGCCATGAACTGGATTAACTATGATCTAAATAAACGCTACTGTTATCTGCCAGAATTATTGCAGACTGTTCGACTGGCTCTTTTACCAGCCATCTATCTAATGGAAAATGTAGCTACTGAAGAGCTTATCACTAAGCAAAGGAAAAGCAAAGAAATTGTAGAAGAAGCAATCCGGTGCAAATTGAAGATTCTGCAGAATGACGGTGTAGTCACTAGTTTATGTGCTAGGCCTCGAAAAACTGGGCATGCATTATTTCTTTTGGGAGGCCAGACTTTTATGTGTGACAAATTATATCTTGTTGACCAAAAAGCAAAAGAGATCATTCCAAAAGCTGACATCCCAAGTCCAAGGAAGGAATTCAGTGCATGTGCTATTGGCTGTAAAGTCTATATTACTGGTGGTCGAGGATCTGAAAATGGAGTCTCTAAAGATGTTTGGGTATATGATACACTTCATGAAGAATGGTCCAAAGCAGCTCCAATGCTTGTTGCTCGGTTTGGCCATGGTTCTGCTGAACTCAAACACTGTCTGTATGTTGTAGGAGGTCACACAGCAGCCACTGGATGTCTTCCAGCCTCTCCTTCAGTATCCTTAAAGCAAGTAGAACAGTATGATCCTGTGACAAACAAATGGACAATGGTTGCCCCACTTCGAGAAGGAGTAAGCAATGCTGCTGTAGTCAGTGCAAAGTTAAAACTCTTTGCTTTTGGTGGTACCAGTGTCAGTCATGATAAGCTTCCAAAAGTGCAATGTTACGACCTGAGTGAAAACAGGTGGACTGTACCAGCCACATGTCCTCAGCCATGGCGATACACAGCTGCAGCTGTTCTGGGCAACCAAATTTTTATTATGGGTGGAGATACTGAATTCTCTGCTTGCTCAGCTTATAAATTCAACAGTGAAACCTATCAGTGGACTAAAGTGGGAGATGTAACAGCTAAGAGAATGAGTTGCCATGCTGTAGCATCTGGAAACAAACTATATGTTGTGGGAGGCTACTTTGGAATCCAGAGATGCAAAACATTAGATTGTTATGACCCCACACTTGATATGTGGAACAGCATAACCACAGTACCCTATTCACTAATCCCAACTGCATTTGTGAGCACATGGAAACATCTCCCTTCTTAACTGCATGTGTGCCTATACAGGTGAGATATTGCTTATTGAAAATATAAATGGCTATGTTGATCTTTTTACAAATATAACTGCAGAGATTGATTTGAACAAATAGCAAAAAAGCTGGTATGACTCAACTAGTTCATGAATAAATATAAAATCTGCTTCATAAAATATTTTGTTGATATATAAGAATTATCCCTGTTACCCCCAGTTAAATAATGCAAAGTATTCCTATTAGTAATTTCTGTATCCATGATTATTTAATTCATAGGCATATTTATATAAGAATGTTCATGAAGGTAATTATCAGTGTTCACATAGACATATTTCTTTTCCCCCCATTTGCAAATGATCTTGATAAAATGTCATCTAGGACAATAGTTGCCAATCTTTTGGACCTCAGGGACCACTAAATTCATAATTTTAAATCCCATGGACCACTAATATGATTTTTATAAAATGATACATTTGTAAAATAATGATCAGAGAGCTTCCATTTTCTTAATATAAAAATGCCTATTTAATATAACAAAATTAAAAAAGCTTATTTAATTATAACAAATCATAAATGCTTATTTAATCATAACAACATCTTTAAAGGTTGTTTAATTGTAGCAAAATATTAAAGTTAGTTTCGTTATTACAAAATAATTAAAGCTTCATTAAGTATTACACATTTTAGTGTGATGCTTGTTCCTGGTTGAGAGACAGACACAGTCAGACAGACAGAATTAGAGAGAGACAGACATGCACAGAGAATCGGAGTGAATGAGAGCGACAGAGGCACAGGACACACACAGAATAAGACAAAGACAGAGAGAGAAAATGAGATAGACAGAGACACACACACAGAGAGAAAGAAATGCTGCCATTTGCTTGCCTGCTGCCACAAAGCCACGAGGGTAAAGCACTGCTATCCTTGCTTATGCCTACATAAAATATAGTGTAGGTGGGCCAGGACCAGGCACATCATATTGGATATGGCCGGCCCGTGGACCAACCAAATTTTTCCCCAGATCACAAATGGTTTACAGGTTGGCAACCTCTGATTTAGGACAAAATTTTGTTAGTTAAGATTCTAGTTTTCTCCCATTCTTCCGTTTAGCTATATTCCATTCTTTTAAGACTTTGTTGTAAAATCCACACACTATCATTTAAGTGGAAATAAAAAATTAGTATAGTGTAAGAGTGATTAGTGGAACTGATTACACACACACACATATACAGTATACATTGTGTGTGTGTGTTTGTATAAATAAATTGAGAAAGCAAAATCATTGCTTGTTCTGATGATATAGCAACAATAGAAACTGCGTGTATACCTTTTGAAAAGACATTTTCTATGAAATAATATAAGACTGTATATCTTTAACTTTATGGAATCGGAACTATTAATAACTGAAGCAATAAGAATCGAGTTCCCCAGAGTAGAGTGGAGTTAGAAAAAAGAGTTCTTATGTATGATGATGAATCATTCTGACCTAATGTTTAAAAGACATGCCAATTGGCTTAAGTAATAATTGGTTTGCAACTTGGAATATTTGAAAGCCCACAAATTCAGTCTGAAAGTTTAGCGGTCCAAATGTGCACCTGACGTGGGCAGGTGCGGTGCTGGTGATTTTAATGGGATGTAATCTGCTTATAAACAATTTTGTTTGAACTAGGTCATGGAGATACCTGTATTTCTTCCTTTCTGCTGCTACATTTTAAAAAATATTATTATTATTGATTTGCCTTCTGATTTTTCATTTTGAAAATTCCAGTAAACCTTCCTTACAATATATTCTTTAAAAACTGGCCAGCAATTACTGTAAGATAAGCCTGCCTTTTATCTCTTTTTAAAAACTCTTCCAAAATTGCAAATTTATGGCCTTTAGTAAGGAAAAGAGGAACCATTACATTCAGCAGGGCATGTTTCTGAGTTAGCATGCTAGGCTAAGATACAAATTTTGCTTTGGTAGAATGCACGCAGCCCATTTATATTCATTGCTAATTGTGCTTGGGGAGAAAAAAACTGAAAGGACGTCAAACCGCATATTAACTAGCAGTATATATGCTTGAGTATAAATATTTCAACTAGTTTAATTATTGCCTATAGTTTATCCAGTCATCTAAAAGTTTTGTAATGTATTCATAAATCCAGTTGTAAATATTTCTTGGCATTAAGTCTTTTCTTGTGAAGCTGGACTTTTGGTGTCAAGATTAAAAAGAGCTAAGTAGCACTTGAAATAAAATCAGAATAGGTTTTTTTTTTGCAAAGGAGAAAACAACCAGGAGGCCCACACAGTATATTGCAAATTGGCCCATCAAAATGCAAACACCTGTATCAGCAGAACTATAACCTTAATTCTAAAAAATAGCTGCCTCTATATAAACCTGTGAAATGTTTTTCTCAATCACAGCTTGATCCATAATACTTTCGGTCTAGACTGAATTTTGGTACATTTCTAGATAAATAGTTTTGTCCTTCTAATAAACAGCAAAGTACCTGAAACTCTTACCATGTAATCAATTTTCTATCCATCAGTGCTAATATTCAATGTTTTATATATTAAAATTTGACAGGTTGTTTTATTTATCTAACAACTTGTAAGTCAGCAATTCTAGAATTTCCATCTGTTGTCCTGGAAGAAAAGAAAGGTTGCTATAAGGTGGTAATATTATTTCTACTAGGTGTATGAATTCAAAATTTTAAAATAAGTTACTTTTTATTAAAAGAAAGGCCTCATTTCCATCTTAGATTGAAATCAGAGAATATTTTGCATATCTAATCATAATTTTTTGTATGTTTCAAATAAAATATTAAAATTCTTTAAGTGTTAATGAAAGACATAATCATCTATCTTCTGATAGTTTCATGTGTTGTTATTTAAATGACCATTTATTCTATTTTAGTATTATTGCCATCCTTAACAGTCATTGCACTGAGAAATTACTGGTATTTTTTCATTATATCTAGAAATGTTATTCCATTCAATTGTACATGAAAGACATATTTTTTCAGGATAATCAAATAATAGTTTATTCTTAGTGTTGTTTTCCTCCCTCCTAATCTTTTATACTTGGGCAGTTTGTTAGTATAACCGGACAAATGTAACCAACCTGCAGTTTGCACTGCACCCAGTGATAATTTTTTTGTGACTCCTGCTGCTCTATCAGTGGGAAGAAAGAACCAGAAGAAAAATGCTTCTGATTGTGCCCCAACAGTTAAGAAAGAAAATCATTAACCTACTTTGCATGATAACATATAATATGCTTCATGTTCGCATCAGGAGGGAGTAGCAGATTGTCCTCCAGTGAAAGTAGTTTTAGTTTTTAATATGCAGAGATCGTGAATTATATCTATAGTATTGTTTTGTAAATTACATATATACACCTGTGATCCTGCCCGGTGCTTTCAAGGTATGAAGCACATGCACCTTCAAATCAGTTGCACCAAGTTAACCAGCAAATTTTTACCATTGCACTGCAAAAATCCCATCAAACTTTGCCTCATGCGTTCTGGCAGAGCTATTAATTGCTCCTTTAAAAACCAGCATGGTGCCTGGTTTGAAAACTGGCTCTGAGCATAATGGAGTGAGAAGGTGGAGTACAGAAGCCAAATGCTGGCATCCAAAGCTAATATTTTGCCCTGAATAATTGACATATAGGAAAGACTTCTATGGGGAGGCAGTGAAGCGTATTGCATTGTTACAGGACAATGCCCAACAAAAGAGTTCTGCCATAATGAATAGCAGAAATGTTTTAAATAAGGGGATTAATATGTCTGCCTTTCATATTCTGAATCAGTTCTATTCAGGATCCTTCATGGTTAATAGGGCATTGATTGGTGATTCTTTTCCCCAACAAGCTGCCTTTCCTTCTGTTTCTTTACTACTTGAATTTGGCCCATGACCAAACTGCCTGTTCCTGCTACTGGGCCAGCCAACTTTATGACAGAGATGGTGCGTTACGTTATTTTTCCCCTTGACAATAAACTGTTTATTCATCTGCAGGATTGATTTATTATGTTCAGGCACTGTTCTCTGTCCGCCAAGATATTAACGTTATTAAGCAAAAGAGTTGCTACTTATATTATAAAGGAATACCGTGATCAATGAGGTTGCAGCATCTAATATTTAAGATATATCATGAAGAAGCATCTGTTTCGTAGACCTTTAAAACATGTATAAACTTTATATTGTTCCACCAAGATGCTTACAAATATTTCTTTGTTCTTTTTTCAGTTTATTACATTATAATGCTGAATAAACCTTGGAACCAACTGTGGAGAACTGGTTTTGATGAAGACATTTCTTTTTTGAATTTGAAGAAGACACTCTGCACCTTCTAAATTCTTAAAAATTGGAAATGAAGGAATGGGAATATTGCTTTCAGTATATCAGCACATGGTTTAATTTTGAATGAATGAACCCATGGTCTGGTCCTTGTGTTAGTAATTGTGGATTAATGTCAAGTTTAATAATCCTTTCAAAGGGGTGGGGAGGTAAGGGGAGGGAAATAAACTTTTCAGAGCTGCATAACACAGCACAACCCTCAATTTTCATGGACTTTGCTTTTTGTGTGCAAAATTTGAAATGGTTGTCACCTCCCTTTGTGACAATTTGAAGTGTCAACAGCAGGTGCAAAGGAAGCGGACAAGGCCTGGTTCAGCAGGATGTATCTCTTTGTGAATGAAGATGCAGCTCTGCCCCTGGGGATGAGCTTTGTCCTTGGCAGTGCCAGGAGCATCGGTTTCAATTGGGGAGAGATGCATTGTGGCTCTGAATTAATTTTTTTAAGGAGCAGCAGCTCAATTATTTAAAAAATAATTATAATAATCTCCCCCCTTTCTGTGTGAAAGAGAACGACTCTTCTTCCCTACATACGTACATACATGCAATTTATTTCTTGTATTTATTAATTGTGAATCTCCTGAATTGTTTCTTGTTGTAGATAACAGCTATTTATTGTTCAGTGCTTGCATGCTGAGACCATGACTGGAATATTTTTCAAGTTATAAGGGCTCATGGGAATCTTTATGTTTTGCACATTCTGTGATTTCTGACTTGCTCTGCTGCACACACAAAAAAAGCTGAATAATATTTGAGAAAAGGGTTGCGTAGGGGTCGGAAATGAAACGGTTACAAACTAGCATTTTAAATTGCCTGTATACTGAAGGACGAAGCCATGGAGGTTGTTTTCTACAGCCATTGACTTCCTAAATCAGAAGTCTCCAACCTTGGTCCCTTTAAGGCTTGTGG
>JANHFO010008092.1:6073-16269 GCA_032468095.1 Pareas carinatus | reverse complement strand
TAACTGAAAACTCCACATATTGTAAGCTATAATTTTGTTTATTGTTGTCTAATAAAAACTTTTTCTATAAAAAAAATTAAAAAATAAAATAAGAGCCTCCAAAAATAGCCAACCATTTCTGCTGTAAATAAGGCTGAAGGTGGAGAGGGGGGACTGGCAGAAAGCTACAAGGGGTGCGTGTGTGTGTGTGTGCGCGCGCGCGCGTGTGTGCCCATAACTCACCTGTCAATTAGTTTGCCTTGCAGGAGGACAGGCAGGAGGTCGATGCCGTCAATCTGCCTGTCGCTGGGAGGCTGCAGTCCGGCCAGGGAGAGGCAAGTGGTGAAGAGATCCATCACACTGGCCAGCTGATAAGTCACCTGCAAGCCACAAGAGGAGAGCATGTGTGCAAACTCTTGCTTCAATGACACAAGACTAAAAAGCCTGTCTCTGGACCTTCTAGCCCAGCCCCAGGATTAGCAGTGAGGTGTTTTGATCAGGGCCCTTATGCAGAAAAAGTGGGATGCTCTGCCTCTAGGCTACGCTGCTTCTTCAAGGGGGGGTTGGGCTTTGTTCTGCCCAAGCTAAGTACCCGGATCCTTTAATGTGCTTTTATCAAAAGGCAACTGGACTTTCTTTGGTTTTTTTTTGTTATGCTTTATTAAAACAAGGCAACTCCAGTTGCCTTTTGAAAAAGCACCTTTGGGGCGACCAGGACCTGAATGACGAAGGGTAGACATTTACCCAGATTCTTGGTCTCCCAAGCGACTGAGAGAGATACCGAGGACCCCCAAAGCAATTTGGGATGCTGCAGCCGCCGCCACCAGCAGAGTTCTCCAGAGCACCATTTCTCAAGCTTGGCAACTTTAAGTGGCGCGGAATACTGGGAACGAAAGCCCAGACCTCTCGGAGTTGCCAAGGTTGAGAAGCGCTGTTCTGAACTACTGAAGAATGTCGGAGGTGCAGCGAAACCAGAATTTCAACTCACATAAAAATTCTAGGGATGAGATTCTGGGATGCAGCTACAGAGGAAACCCCAACCACCACCAGCAGCATTTCCCCACACTGGAAACGGACGGGGGGAGTGTTTGCATCAATTCCAAGGATCCTTTTATTCCTGTTTCGTATGAAAAAGTCCACCAGCCCAGGGTTGCCATCAACTGCCTCGCTCTTCCTCCCCATTATTCCACAGAGCTTGGAGAAGACAGTTCATTTTCCACAGTCAATTCTGTCGC
The DNA here is from genome assembly GCA_032468095.1 of Pareas carinatus. NCBI lineage: Eukaryota > Metazoa > Chordata > Lepidosauria > Squamata > Pareidae > Pareas > Pareas carinatus. Next base: position 15,055 of record JANHFO010008092.1, on the reverse strand, counting down.
TAAGTCTCCAACCCAGATCCCTGCAGGAAGGACAGGAAAGTTCTTAAAAGAAGCTAAATGCCAATGTTACAGCTACTTGGATTTATCTGCAGCGCACCGTATTGGAGAGATAAAATCTGAGGTGGGGGTAGAAACAGGAGGAGGTTGCTTGGGATGGGGGGGGTTGCCCTCTCCTATTTTCAGAGGGTGAATGTAGTACTTTCTTCAACAGTCTTTTTCCTTCCTTTGCCATTCCCGTAACAAAATGGGGGAAGAGGACGGAAGGGAACGTTCTGAAGAGTCGTAGCTTGATGAAAAATAAATAATCACAGTCAGAGGAGCTAGATCAGATATCTTCCATATCAGCAAACAGCAGCCCGTATTACTGTGCGCAAGAAGAGGGGGTCTTATATATATGTTTTATAAACTCTCAGCACATACAGAGTGTCTTTAAGAAAATGAAATCCCTTTTGCCGTGGGCCACATCGGGAGAAGAACTAGCCAGCTCCGGTGTTATCAGTGCTTTCAAGCTCTAACTCTGAATCAAAGGCAACAATTAATAAAGTTGCCCCCGCCAGGAATGGAAAGGAGGAAAGCTAAATATTTGAAACTGGGTGAACAAATGTCAGGGCGTTTTTAAATAAAATCCTTTTACATTTATCACAGCAAGCAGACCTGATATCCCTGTCTAATTCAATTTCAATTTGCGCCCCATGGGAGATAGTGAAGAAAAGGTTGCAACGCTGTCTTTGGGTTGATATGTTCTTTTCTCCTTCAGGGGACAGAACTGGAGAGGAGGGGGAGGAAAGGGGGGAGGGCTGGGATAGGAGGACCGAAAGGAGCACGAAAAGGCAGACTCCGACAGCCAGGCCCCTCCAGAAAGCAGAGGCGGCAGGTGAGCCCGCCAAGAAAATTCTGCTTACAGGCAGTCCTTGAGACACCACTCTTAACAGAGCCTGCTGACTGGGGTCATAGGTCACAAAGGTCGTAAAACAGATCAGCCATGTGACTGACCTGATTTTACTAGCCTTATTAGTGGTTAAGCAAATCCAGTGTTCACTATGGTGCAGGTTTGCCAAAAACTAGACGTTAGCGACAGAACATAAAAAGAATTCAAAACCATCTATTTTCTTCAACCCAGCAGTGAATGCCATTATCGTAGCTATCGACCTGCCGGGTGCCATCTAAAGCAAAGCGACTGTAAGTCCTACAGAGAGGATCCCCCTCCCAGATTCCCACCTGTCCGGCAGGTACACGTTCTGGCCACCAGGCAATAGCTGGCTCCCTCATGCCGCCTTCAAAAGTCGTTTCCTTGCCACATAGGAAAGGGCCATTGCTGCCTCCTGGATAAAGAGGAAATAATTCCAAAATATTTCTGGACAGAGGAAGGTAGAATTTGAATTCAGGCTAATGGCCTAATTAGTCATTAAAAAAAAAACACCATCAATTTGATTCCCCCACCCTATATAAATATTTGTGGACAATGCTTTTGGGAAAAAGCAAATCAGCTGCTAATATTTTGTCCCAACCCTACCAAGGTCTACTCCAAAAAAACTGACCTTGTTCTGGGGCTGAAATGAGGGCGGCCCCATTGTCAGATGTAAAAAACACAAAAGTGTTGTTGCTTATGCCCAGCTTTTGAAGGTGCCTAAGAATTGTTCCAATGCTAAAGTCAATTTCCCGCACAGCATCACCATACCTAAGAGACAGGGAGAAAAAATTACAAAGCATTTGAGATGGACACGAAGGTATCTGGGGATACTTTGTGTATATGTGTGTGAGTGTGTTTCTGTGCGTACAGACATGCGTATGGTGCACAGCACATGCAGACTCTTATATATGTTATCATTTATGAGAGAACAACCCACAGTGCACTGCTCTCAGAGAAGCATATAATGGAAGAAAAACACATTATAAAAACAACTTATTTAAAAAAGGAGGCAGGTCCCCTCCCCCAAAAAAGGCCTAGTCTGTAACAGTTCTCCTTTTACAAAAGAAATAAGTTAATATAAATTGTTTCTAATCTTATTTGCATTTATAAAACTATACTTATAGAATGCTTCCTAATTGATGAAGCAGGTATAATATAGAAAAAGGAACCAAGTTTCCCAGTAAAATAGCACTGAAGAGAGGTGAGGCTAAGCTGAGGACATCCGATAGTAGTAAGAAACAAGGAGCATAATAGTAAATTCCTGTGTTGCATAAGCCTTGTTTCTCTGAAAGGAAGAAATGCGATTTTAGGGGGCCTCCAAGGCTGATTATTGCTGGCAGCGTTGACTGTATTTTTTGCCTCCCTTCCTCCTTGGTCTTTTCCATGCTGGCATTGTCTCTTTTTCCAGCTCCAAGCCGCATAGCTTCTATACTGCAGCAAAGAAAATTATATGAACAGGCTCGGGAAGTCAGAAGACATACAGCCCGAAGGAAGGACGTTTTACTGGGTTTATCAGATTGTGAGATCCCTTTGATGCAGCACCAGAGGAGTTATGAAGTTAACAAGGAAATAAAATATACATGCTAACATTTCATCATGTACAGGAACATGCTGTGCTTGCAGATATTGCTGGATTGCAACCTCCAGCAGACCTGCCAGCATATCCGTTGGCAAGGAGTACTGAAGACTAGAGTGGCGCAATATCCCAAAGATCAGTTTCTCCATTGCAACTTTATTCTAACACATGACGTAGAAAGCAGCCGATTTTATCAATCAGATGGGTTTCCCCAACACAAGGAATCAGTCACCCACTTCTACCTCTGTAGGCCATATAAGTAATTTAAGTTGTCATTCAAGGACAGAAAATCTGGCTATTTCCATCAACTATATTTAAACCATGAATAAAGAAACACAACCAAGACAGCCATTTATTATTATACACTTTTAGACAAGCACCCCTTTTAAAAACATTTTGCTGGGAGTGAGGGAGAGGGCCAATTTCATTCACTTTCAGGAGTTAAGACATCATACATCAAAAACTCCTCCATTTGTAACATTTACTGTAAGCAAAAAGCAAAGCAAAGCAGTCCTGGATTTTTTTCTTAAAAAGAAACTGTAAAAAATAACAAATGCAATATTTGCACAATAAAATCAAGGCCTGCTTGGCAAGATTGTAAAATGGTAGGCAAGATGCAAAAACGCAAAAACACAGAAAGAGGGGCTTGAATTTTAGATGGGAGAGGACCCAACTAGAAGGGCAATCTATTGCAAGACAGGCAATTCCCACCACACACACATCTGCCCACTCTGTAAAGCTGGCCAATGGAGCCATGCAGCCCAAAGCATCTCCCATACTGTGTGCGCATAATCGTAATTATAATTTTCTTTATTACATTTTCAGATTTTCTTTAAATCATTTAAATAATTGAGTATTTTAGGAGGGGGCAACCTGTTCCAACTTCTTGCTCTTTGTTGCAAGAAGGGACGATTACTATCAACACCCCCACCCTGGGGGTGGCTGATGGGACTTGTAATCCAAAGCACCCCCCCAAATCTCCATCTGATTTCTCAGTCTTGAAAGCACCTCTGCAAGATAATAACTGAACTTTGGCGGGGGAGAGGGGCAAGGAGAAGGCAGCTAAAACCACCCTGGCCTCTCATGCAAAGAGGCGGTCGTGGGCTGGCTGATGGGATTTGTAGTCCAAGGGGTCCCCGGGCCGGGCGAAGCCTGGAGAAGGCATTACACAGTCACACGTGCACAGATCGCGCGCCTGCCTCCATCCACCCTCACCGGTGTTGGCGCCGCGCTTTCCCCAGCTCAGGGCTCTCTGAGCGCCTCCCGGTCCTTCTCCACACCCACCTCGGCCGTGATTGGCTGCTTTGGAAGCGCATCCCTCGGATTGGCTGAACATCCTCTTCTCCTCCCCCCACTTCGAGGAGCGGGAACAATTTAAAAAACCGGCAAGGGCGGGAAGAAAGGGAGCGGCTCGTTCCTCCCAAGGGGCAGCGCCCCCACAGCCCAAGACCCAGCGCTCTAGGTCGGGATGTCGTGAGAGAGGGGCGGGGCTAATCAGCAGCCCTCCCTCCCCCCGGAGTTAAGGACGGCACCGCTGGGGCCGTTTTAGCCCAAGCCCCGGCCTGTGTTCTTAGGGGGAGCAGGACGCCAGTGGTGGCTGGGGTGATGCCTCCGCCAATACTACAACTCACCCAGGGCGAGTTACCCCGGGGCCCACCCAGGGGCTCCCCTCAGAGGGGAGTAAGGCAGGCCTCTGGGGTCCTGGATGGATCATTTTAGCCCAAGGCTCAAGTTTTGGGGAGTAAAATGTTGGTGGGGCCGGAGGTAATCCTCAGCCGTGTCCCGGTAAACGGGCCAGACCACCACCGGTGAGTATGAGTTCAAATTAGCTTAGAAGGAATAAACCTGAGGCAATTGTAGGGCTAGACTACCACAGGGTGAATAAGCATTAAAATAAGTTTAAAGGCAAAATTGCTTCGGTCCCCGGAGTTGGACCTTTCTTTCTTGAATAAAATCAACTCTCGGGTTCCAGGGTTCAGGTTCTGGAAAGGAGAAAACGTGGCGGACTGGTTCCAGTAGCTAAAGGCAAAAGGGAACCTGAGGTGACTTCTAGGTCCAGGCGTTGGCCCGGCTGGCAGAAACGGTCCGTTCCTGAAACCTGGGCTGTAATGCTACCCCCACCCCCTCAGGGGTCAGGTTCTTAGGGCAAAATATAGCTGGGACCGGAGGTGATCCCCAGCCATGTCCTGTTCGAAAGACCAAACCCACCACACGAGTGAGTAGGTTAAAATTCGGAGTAAAGTTCCCTTGGGGCCTGAGGTCATCTCAGCCATGTCCTTGCAGACTAAAAGCACTGCAAGTAAGTAAAGATGGAAGTTGGCTAAAATTACTTCAGGTCTTTCTTGTAATAGCCTCTGCTCTTGCGGACTGAGGGCTCAAGTTCTTAGGGCAAAATGCTGGTGGGACGGGAGGTGGTCAGGCTTTTTAGCCTCAAAGGCCCAGTGCCACACCTCTGGTCAGTGTTGGTGATGAAAGGGGAATGAGAATGAGGAGAAGATCTTTTTGGTGGGAATGATGCTACTTCACCAAGTAATTCAAAACGGAGATTCCCACAAGCCATCAGTCAGTTTCATTAGCACATCACACACACACATGCTAGGTACATTTCATCTGGTGCCTGATCATAGATTTTACAGTTTTCTGCCTGGGGTAATTGTGGCGATGGCAGTGGTCCTTGGAACCGGAAAGAAGACCTCAAGGGCCCTTTTTACTGCTTGGTGTGGCTGCTGATAATGGGTTTTATAGGTTCCTCTCCTAGCATTATTTTGGCCATGGCGATCATCATTAAAACAAAAACCAACACAACAATATTGATACAGCAGCCTCTTGTGAAGTGGGCTAGTTTGGGAAAAACCTGGGTGATTATTTTTCCTCCAGTTTAAGCAAGAAAGTAAACAATTGCACACAGCCCATGACCCTTGTACAAATGGCAGTCCGTCTCCAGCACAACGGTTATTTTGCAAGTGACATCCGAGGGAAAGGAATACGTCAAGAGATCAAGTCTGGAGAACTAAGGGCTTGGGCCTTCAGCCTTGACTGCACTTGTTGTCTCTTTTTTCCAAGCTGGCATTGTTCCTTTTTCCAGCTCCAAGCCATAGTGTATGGAAAAAGAATGATTGTTACAGCAGAAACTCCTAAGGTCAGAGCCCAAGAGGCACTATGGTGAAGTCAGAACTGGCTGGGGAATTCTGGGAGTTGAAGTCCACATATCTTAAAGTTGCCAAGTTAGAAAAACATTGATCTCAATCGTGCCTCTAGAATTCTGTGGAACACACATACGTTTAAACTATGCATGGATGTCTCCACTGAGTCAGACTATAAAGACTGCTTTGGGATTCTCTCTTGGGATAATGGGGAAGGGAGAATAGGTTGCTCAAAACCAACTTACAATCCTCTTTGGCTTGTGCCCAGGAACTCCTTGGAGGCATACACAGGAGCGTGGGTGGCATCGATGGCCCAATACAGAAAAAATGGCTGATGACTGTCTTGCTGGCTGCTTATGAACTCCAGGGCTTCCTGGAACAGAGAAGCAACTTTCAATACAATCGCCCAGGCTGCAGAAAGGACCTTTGAGTTTGAAACAGGTGTTCTCAGAACAAAATTACCTGTAAATACATTTGAGTTAGGTTTGCTTCCCCGGATCTACGATCAATTTGTATATCTTCGTAATATCTACAATAGAAAAGATAACCAGAAAACATTCCTTTCATTTTTAGGTACTCAGAAATAAAGGAATAACGGTTTGCTCTCCCTGATACAGGCTGTTGCTGACAGCAGCAACAAGCAGCCCAATAAGTCAAGCTATTTTGCTCAATTTCCTGTTGTTCCAGCCTTTTCTTCATTCTGACTCATTTCCTCATCTTGCTATTTTAATAAAAAGCTTTATGAGTAATTGTGTGTACTCTTTTCCATATGCAATGTATGTATGGTTTTGCAAGCCACCTTCCCTAGTGTGCTTTTGTGTGTCCTTTTTATGTAGTTTTTAGAGGTGTGCACCGTGCTGCATTGTTCAGAAAAGCACCATCCGCTTATAGCTGCCCTGAGTCTTAGTTCAGATACAACTTCAGGAACTGCAAACTGGTAACGTTCATGTTAAAATATGAACTGACTTTCTCTTCCGTCTTAGGAGATAATAATGCGAAAGATAAACTATTTTCTGTTTGAAGCTTTCAGTGTTTAATGTGAGCTACCTGAAATGAATAGAATTGATGGTCTATAAATGTATCAATAAAAAAATGAAATAAAGCCAGATGGACAAGAAGTAAGTGGGAGCCGGTCTTTCCTGACTTCTCAATGATATTAATGGAGTTCATGCATAATTTCTCAATGAATGGGTCCAGACCTCTCAATGTGCTTTCAAGGTGATGTTTTATCATTTTCACTGTGAGCATTTGTATTGCAGCAGAAATTCTGGAACGTGCCCAGGTATTTGATCCAGAAACCTACAGCCCCAGGGACTCTTAAAGGAAGGAAAGCAATACAACTACTACTCAAATTTGGTCAGAAAAAAAGCAACAGAATGCAGTCCAAAGTTGCCCACCATAACAATGCTCAAAACCAGTTGAGCAAAAGTAGTAAAGGAGCAAAGAGAAGTGAGTGATATAAAAAAGAGGCTACCTGCCAATCATTTCCATATCCCTATAAACGGGAATGTTGGGGGTGGCTTTGTTATCGTACGGTCCAAAATGGCAATTGGGAGATCCAAACCAGGTGTCAAATCCATGCCTCAAGGGATGGAACTGCGGCTGGTGGCCCAGGTGCCTAGAAAAGATTATTAGCCAAAGAGGGAGAAAATGGCATCAGAGGGCAGCCAACAGCTCCTACGTTCAGTACAAAAATCACATTTCAGGGAACTGGATGATGGAAATAATACCCACAGCCCACGTAGCAAGCATTAGAAGACATCGTTGCTTTATGTCACTTCTTCAATCTTTCTAGTTCATTCCCCCCAGTTCACAAGCTTTTGCTTGGCTCCTTCCTCTCGGCCCTCACTCCATCCTGCCCTGAGCAATGCCACCTATTTATTTTTAAAAATTGCTGTGCCATCTTTCGAAACCAGGATTTTCTAAAGCAATTTATAACCTAAACCATTTCCTGCTGCTCAAGTACACACGGGTAATGTATTGCTCCTTGCCATTCTTAGGGAACCAGCCCCTCCAGTTCTTTGGCTGGTCTCCAACAGGGGGAGAGGAACCACTGCCAATAAGAATGGCACAGAAAATGAACTGCTCACAGCGTGACACAGGAGAAACGACGACAACAAAGAGCTTGTTGGACCTGCACTTGCCTGCCAGGCCCAATCCTCGAATACAGCTCATCTGCCTGGAATCCATACTGTTTAACAGATATTAATACAATTGAACGAATTCAGAGGTATTTTACGAGAAGAGTCCTCCATTCCTCAGCCCGCAATGGAATACCGTATACCACCAGACTAAAAATCCTGGACTTAGAAAGCCTGGAACTACGCCGCCTCCGGTTTGACCTAAGCTTAGTACACAAAATTGTCTGCTGCAACGTTTTACCTATGAACGAATACTTTAGCTTCAGCCACAATAATACATGAGCTAACAACAGATACAAACTCAAAGTGAACTGATCCAGACTCAATTGCAGAAAATATGACTTCAGTAACAGTGGTCAATGCCAGGAACTCACTATCTGACGATGTTGTTACATCCTCAAACCTCAATATATTTAAACTTGAACTGTCTACAGCGGACCTCACTCCCTTTCTAAGAGGTGTATAAAAGGGACATGCATAAGCACACTAATGTGCCTACCGTCCTTGTCCTACTGTTCCCATTTACTTGTTCTCACTTATATGTTCATATATGTTTTTATCTATATGCTTGACTAAATAAAATAATAATAATCCTTCAAACAGAAGGGTTAGGTATGCAACACTGGCCCCAGTCCTTTAATGGCATTAGAAAACATAGGACAAAGATTTGAAAATCCAGGGCTTTTCAGCCTTAAACCATAGAAGGAAATTATTATATGGTGCAGTTCATAGTTGTCATCTGTCCATATGGTGCCATCATGTGGCCATGGAAAATAACTTTCACTACATCTTGACTCATAAATTATGTCCAGGCTTAATCTCATTAAGAAAAAAATATTGTGTAACCACAGTATTCTCTCTTTTCTTTTGGATTTTGAGTGGGACAAGGAGGATACAGGAGAGTTATAGGGAGAAGATGTTATAGTGATCATCACTTTCTCCTTAAAATTCTGTGGATGAGGCACAATACAAAATCTGAACTAGAAGCATCTGAGTTATTCAGCTGTTTAGTTAGACACTTCTAATTAGATACCTTTGATTTCAGGTGACCTTTTTATATACTTGGTTTGTATATATATGACAATAGCACAGTTTTTTTTGTTTCTGTTTTTATCAGAAATAATATTAATAAAAGTGTAGTGGAAGAATGGAGTGACCAACACAGCTCTTTGTTCAAAGGAAAAGTTTATTGCGCAAGGGTTCAGCCGAGAT
>JANHFO010008088.1:28993-44751 GCA_032468095.1 Pareas carinatus | reverse complement strand
ACCCAATCGGTTCAGTACTTTCCAGGATCACTTACCAGACACAAACGTGCCTAATTTTTTATATATATAGATGACACAATAAATGTACTTTATGATTATGAATGCGCCTAATATGTTCATGACATGATGAATGTACTTTATGATTATGAATATATCTTATGATTGTAGTCATTGTTTGTCAATTATAGTCTTATGATTGTAATCATAGTTTGTCAATTATAGCCTGAATGTAAGTATAGAGCATGTACACCGGAGACAAATTCCTTGAGAAATTCTTGCCTTGCCAGACACACCTAATTCTAATCCTAATCCTATGCAGAATTCACTGCATAGTCTCACATCCTCTGACTCTTTGGAGGCTGAATACTGGGTTAGTGAAGACACATAATTGAGCACATATCACTGGGGGGGGGGCAGCTGCTGAGCACATGACAAACTTTGACTGCTCCTAATGAAACATTTAAATGCTGGTTTCTGAGAGGAAAATGACATTAGGTGTTTCTCACAGTTGAATGAAGAAGAATAAGAAGATCCTCAGCAATGCATTTTTCACACACATCGCTGATTCTCCACTAATAACACAAGCTTCTTGACGTACATATTCCCATTAGAAAGAATGAGCCACTCAGATCTTATTTCTAAAGGCATACTAGATTTTTTTTCTTTGTAACTTAAGTTTCTGCTGGACTCTAGGCTTCACCCAGGTGCTCTTCAAACTCTGTTCAAATGAGCTGTCTCTTGTTAGCATTCTAATTATGATCAAATAAATAATTTCTGAGATGTATTGCAATTTCTATCTTACCTCTCTCCATCTACTTGGACATAAAATTCAAGGTTGCTAGCTATGAAAATCTTTGAAATATTTCTCTTCCCTTTTTGAAATATCTCTAAGACAGGGGAGTTCAACCATGGCAACTTTTAATATTTATGGACTCTAACTCCCAGAATTCTGGGAGTTGAAATCCACAAGTCTTAAAGTTACCAAAGTTGAACACTTCTGCTCTAGAACTTCATAATAGAACATTTGACTATAGAAACAAATTATCATCTATATTAAAAGAACATTTATTTAATGGGTAGTAAAAAGGCATCAGGTGGTAATAAAATATTGAGTCAACACAACAAGGTATTGGATGGCAGACCTATTTGTGTGACTTGACTTATTCTGCCTCTTCTAAGTAAACCTTGTTGTTTCTATTTCCAGCACTGAAGAAGAAAATTAACTCCCAGTTCAGTTGGATTCTACATATAGAATTAGAAGGGAAGAAGTCATCTTGTTCTATATCTTAGACACCAAAATATATAATATTTGCTAAAGAAAATACTCAGATTCAAATGCAGTATGTCCTGTTTGTGAATCTTCCAAGAATTATCTGCTGGGCACAGGATGTTTGTTTCCCATTATCTAACTTGTGAGAGATCTTTTTTGGGATGTTATAAGAATCTGCCTAACTTAGATATGAATTCCAAGAGTTCTTAAAAGCATGCTCAGTGGTGAAATGGCATAGAAAGAACTGCCATATTTTAGCTCTAGTTATAATTTACATATTCTAAGCAAATCTAAATATGAAACTAGCTTCAGAAAGATCAGAACTATTATTTAATTAAGCTATTTAATTATATATTATAGCAGCTGTTGAAACGGAAGGTCAAATCCCATTATAAATTTCCAGTTTTAACTTCTTTGGAGTACAACCACTGAACTTTTAGAGAGGAAAATTTACTGACAATCTGAAATATTTCTCAATTATGTTCTCAAGGGATTAACAAAGAACATTCAATTTGGTAGTTTGGTAGCCTTAATCCCACTTTATGTCATTATTTGGAAGCATGTTCCATCAATTGGGGGGGGCGGCTTGCAATTCTTCTAGAAGAGATTAACCTGGCCCTTTGAAACTACCATGCTCAGTTTCTACAATTAAAAGGTGTAATTCAAGGTAAAAATAATACTCTAGATCAACATTTCCCAACCTTGACAACTTTAAGGTGGGTGGACTTTAATTTCAGAATTCCTCATTCCTCAGAATTCTGGGAGTTGAAGTCCACTCGCTTTAAAGTTGCCATGGTTGGAAAACCCTGCTCTAGATAGTTCACAATGGGATTGTATCTAGTTGATGCATTAGAGTTAAATTATTTATAAAAGAATAATAGCTGCTGAATGTGATCCAGTTACGATATGTAGCAGAAGGAGTGGCAAAACCTGGGGGTGGCGCTAAAAGAGGGATCAGTCTAGAATCTCTACATAGCCATAAGTGAACTAAGTCCAACTTTCCTTGATTTTCATTGACCTTTAACTAATCCCCAGCAGATGTTAACCATTAATTGAGAAGATTCTTGTGCATGGGCATGATTAGCAATAAATGAATTTAATTGGATCTTCAAGTGTGGACGTGGTCTTTTGTGCTTGACAAGATATTTCCTTCACTCAAGATGTGTTTTGATCCAGCAGCAATTCCTAATGTCCAAAAGCTTTACATGAATCCTAATGGCTGGTTCCACTATAAAACCATCCCCTTCTTGTTCATCAATAGACTCATAGAGCTCTGTTAAAATGGATCAATCACTTTACAAAAAACATACTTTAAATAACTATGTTTTTTTTTGGGTTTCAATTCCCCAACAGCTTTCAAGTTTCAGCCTCTCCTAACATGGTGCTCAAGAGCACCAATATGGTTCTATTATATCTCTTCACATTTATAATGCTCTCTGCTCCTCCTTTACATTGTTTAAAGTCTATTTTAAACAATGGGAAGCTGCCATGCTGCAAAACAAAGCATCACTCTATGACAACTTCTTCTGTGATAAATATCAATTCAAGCCTTCCAGATGTCTTCTTGAGATCTCTGTCTTGCCTTTCCCCTATAGCAGAGTTCAAGTCTATTTTTGTGTGGCTATTCCTCCAGCTGTGATCACTTCATCCAAGCAACAATATATAGTGTCACCATCTGTTCTGGAATGTGGAGAAGCTCTCCACATTTGGAATTTGGACAGGATAGCATAGGGAATACCAACTTTCCCAGGGCTAAATGTTAATGTAAATAGGTTTTTTTCCCCCAGGGTTATCAGACCCTAGCAGTTTTAAACTGAGTGATGACACTACAAGCACAACATTGGAATAAAATCAAAGATACATTTTTATTTTAGCAAAAACAAAGCTGCATCAAGTTACATAAGACTAAGGACTGCGTACCAAACAAGTGATCGGTAAACAGTCTGAGCACACAAAGAAAGAGACAGCTGAACAAAGAATGGAAGCAGATGTAATACAACCCAAGACTAAGAAAAGGAACGCTGTGGAATATTTTTCAAAATTCTTTCATGTTTTTATCTGCCTCTTCTCTGCCGCTGCTATCTTACTGGTTCTTGTTCTCCCAAGAACATTTGGGAAGAGTACTTGAGCTCTAGGCATAATCAGACACAATCTGTTTCTTAACTTCCTGGTTTCTCTGAGGGCTTCCAACCATGTCTCCCTAGGGACAAAGAAAGTTCTATATTCCTCTCCCCCCATGCTTCTCACTGGAAGAGAGAAGTGGCTTGAGGGCTATAGTGTCACCAGCTTGACACTATTTAAAACCAGCTTTATGCACCCTATGTATTTCTAAGAATACTTTTGTCTGCACTCAATTATATAAACACATGGTAGTCATCTGTACCATGGGGGAGAACATAACCATGAAAACAACTTGGGCCTGTATCATCAAATCATCAAATGTTTAAAACTCAATTTGAGAATGTCTTCACCTTTTAAAAAGCCATGAAGCACCTGTGGGCAGCAAAGATGGGGAGAACAGCAGAAAACTTCTAATAAATCAGTGCTTGGCAAACGGGCTTTTGCCATAGGCAACTGTTTTATGAGAACATTCCCAGCATGTCTTAAAATTCCAAATGTGCCGAACAGCTCCAATATACCACAATATTCTTTGACAGGGTAAAAAAAAAAGGCTAGTTAATTTGCAGCTACAATCTTGAGAGAAAAGGGGTTTTAATTAGTTCTTCCAAATACATGTCTTGCTTAGCATTCTAAAGCCGACATAAAAGATGACTTGATATGTCAGTCATAGAACAGATTACAGATTTAAATATAGAAAGAGCAGGGAAGTTAAATTCAAAAATATCAAGATGGAAGTAACATTTCAAGGCTAGTCTTCTAAAGTGTGTATCTGTATAATATATCTTATAAAGATGAGTCTAGCTTCAGAATCTAGAGACAAGGGGCAATGGTTGAAACAAATATTACGTCTATATTCTTTATGTCATCTATATTCTTTAGGTAAATACACAATATCCTTCAAAAAACACTCATAACAATTATATTATCTGGGATGATCACCTCCCAGTCTTTGAACTTCAGGAGCAATTACAGAATAAAAATGCTAGATTCCCATTTCCTAATGGTGTCTGCTTCATAGTTAGTTCAAATAACTGGCTAATTATAATCAAAGCTCATTTTTTAAAAAATAGTCCTTGAGTATGTTAGCTGTAGCTTTGTATATTCTTGAAAGGAAATGACTCATTAACATCTTCCTGTTTCTCTTATATTGAAGTGAGACAGCATTTCCCACAGAACCCCCTTTGTATTTTAAGATGACGTATGAAAATAAGTCAGGAATCAATGAAAAAAATTGGTTTTTGGTATTGGAATCCAAGGAATCAAAGATCCATATATGTTACGCTATTTAACTATAAGTGTTTGAAACGCAAATGAAATTTGAGCATTTATACCAAGATGAAACATAATCTGTCTAGGGATAAATAAATTAGGCTACTTGTGACTGGTAAAACTACAGTCACTTATTCATTAATAGATAATAGCTCTTTGCCCAACGCTCTTTGCTCTAACAAATTCATAAAAAATGAACAAACATGTACAAAAAGGAAATAGAATAAAACTAAATCAAACAATCAAGAGCAACACATTAATACTATGGAACTGAATGTTCAGTAGATAAAACATCCTGAAGAATCTTGAGACCTTCTCCTAACACTAAAAAACTATAACATGAAGATGCATTTTTTCAATCTACCCATACATTTTTCCCATCAATTAATGCATATTTCCCCGTGTCCCCCTTTCCTATCTCCAAAAATCTGTCAGGCAGACACCACCAAACCTACACAACAATCTCTAAGTAGGTGAAGTATTTAAGCGCTATTTTGAAATCCTATTGTCTCCTCAAACAGGCACATAGAAACAAGATTTTCTCACAAAACATACATAAATATATTTTCTCAAAAAATAAACATTATTAAAGAAATGCATTTTCTATACTTCGTGACCATATTTAATTATTTGAGAAAGTTATTTTGATTAATTATATCCCATCCACATATTAGCTCAGTTTCTATCAGAATTCATTATAAGATCCTAATATTTAAACTCAGAGTACTGATTTCACAACCATGTATTTAAGCATCATATTAGTAATTTCACCTCTGGGCACAAGCCCTGTTGCAAAGTTTTCTCTTTGCATCCTACTCTTCTTCTATAGATGGTTACTGAACCATACTTACTCCTCTATCATTCATTTTTTTAAAGGGCAGGTTTTATGAATATGAAGTTGGATCTCTTTTGTGGATTACAAATTCAGATTAGTGTTAAAAAAATGACCGCAGGTTATATTTAAAAATAAAGTGATGATTACTTCACTCTCAATGATCAATTGCTTATCAAAAACTTCTGCAGGATAGTTTGTATCACTTTCAAATTCTGGATTTTTCAAGAGTTGACATTTGACATGATTCCTCTGAGCAATATTAATTTATGTTTATTAGAAAAAAATCAATATAAATGCTAAATTGTCATCCACAATACTCCATCAGTGTCACATCAAGCCACACAGCGCAAAAATCATTATTGTACTGCAAGAGCATCTTGTGAAAAACAGCAGATATTTATATTGGTAGTGCCTTCAAATTATTGTTATTCTTTCATATTATAATGATCATATTGAATGGGAAACGTCAAACAGTCCAAATCTAACCATAGACATGCAAATTACAAGGTCTACATTCTGCCACGGAATCTTTTATCTGATGAGAAAGCTCACCCACGTCTTATGATGAAAAAGTTTTAAAGCATAAGTTTGTCTTCTCAGAGGTACCAGATATTACCCAATAAGACAAAGAAGTTTTCTCATTGCTGACACTAGAAATAGGCATCTTGGAAACTAATAGCATACACTTGTTTTATGCTAATCTGTGGTGGTAGCCTTAGACATTATACATCCAGCAGAAATCAAAATATTTTGAAGGCCACTTTATTTGATTAATATATTTCTAAAGAAAGCAATATCTGAATTTAAGATAATTCTCTCAAAGTATAGGTAGGAAAGGGGGAGAAAAGACACAATCTTCTGTAATGTCCAATGCTTCCACTAGTCAACCTAGACTTCCAGATCCAGCTTAAAATCAGTCTTGAATATTCCTCCATGCATCAATAAATATGTATAAGTGATGCCCTGTGTATGTATCAGCATATATTTACAGTTCTGTGAAAAAGTATTCATCATCTTTCAGATTTTCTGAATTTTTATAGAGCTTTGCTCCTGAATTTTATTAGTGCTTCACATAGCTCTTTGACAGTTTCAGCTGATGGATAGATGGCCTGATATCCTCCTTTAAAATTCTCTGGTACAAAAGAAGAATTTGTGCTTCCTTTAATGAGGGCAAGTCATTCAGCTCCTAAAGATGCAAAACCATAGTTGATGAGATTTTTATAGGACAGAGCTGGCTCAAATCACCCTGATTATTCACACAACTGCTCCTACTAATCCCTTCAATTAAATTGATTGAACCAGGAGGGCAATTACTTTTTCATACTGGCAGATCCGAAGTTGGATGACTTGTTTTATGAAATAAATCAAACAAGCACCAAACATTGATATTATGTCTTCATTTAGATTACTTTGATATTTCAGTAGGATCCACATTAAGCTTTGATTAAGAAGCACTTTTGTATAGAAACTTGCCACCAGTACATACCCCAAAGGGACAGGAGCAGAAAACATAAAAAGGAAGGTCTCAATCAAAAAATTTTTCCTGCAAGATAGATTTCTCCTTTAATAAAATTAATTAATCCACCCCCTACATACATTATATGTCCACTTGCCAATGACTCCAGGAGTCATGCCAGATCATTTTGGATTGGTTTCTTTCTGTGTAGCTCAGCAGCAGGCTGGCACCAAAATGGAGGCTCTGTTTGGAGCAAATGTCCTCACTAAACAGGAAATGAGCCCTCTTTATGCCAGCACATTAAGCTTAAACAGACGAGATTATTAGATAGGGAAGGAAAGAAAATAGAGAAGAGGCCTTTGGAAGGGTTCGAGAAAGATTAAAATCAAAACATAATCTTTAGGGACTCCACCTTGTAATAAGGTAGATCTACAGTCACACAGTTTCTATATTTTGGGCAAAAATTCTTCTTCATAGTTAATGTAACATTACTGCGCCAATTCCAAGGTAATTATTTATGAAGAGTCTCATTTTTGTATCAGGCAAATATGGCAATGCAGCTAAGCAGATCATGGTGCCCGTTCTACTCACACCCAAAGAGGTGAGAATCCAGGTCTTCTTAAACTGGTCTTTTGATTATTTCCTTTTGCCTAGAGCTCTAATATCGAAAATGACTATCTGAAGAAAAGCACTTGGGAAAAATCAGCTCCTAGAAGACAGAGGCTAGGAGTGCATCCTAATTCAACCAATGGATGCCAATTTCTTCCTTAAAAAGTAAATGTAAAGGTTCCCCTCGCACAAGTGTGCTAATTGCAGTTGACTTTAGGGGTCAACTCTGTTTCATCCCTGTTTCAAAGCCCAAGAGCCAGCACTGTCTGAAGACGTCCCCGTGGTCATGTGACCGGCATGACTAGATGCCAAAGGTACATGGAGCGCTGTTACCTTCCCACTGAAATGGTCCCTATTTTTATATTTGCATTTTTACATGCTTTTGAACTGCTAGGTTGGTAGAAGCTGGGGCGAGTAACAGGAGCTCACTCCGTTATGTGGCACTAGGGATTTGAACTGCCGAACTGCCAACCTTCCGATCGACAAGCTCAGTGTCTTTATCCGCTGAGCCAGCGTGCCCCCTTTTTCTTCCTTAGCAGCACACAAAGACTTGATTCCCTCGGGCTGGAGAGAAAAAAGTTGTCTTTTTTTAGTTTGTATTCTTGAGTCTTAAAAAAAAACCCTCTTGTCTGAAGCATTAACAAGAATGTATTTCCTGATTGGAGAAGAGGTCAAATAAAGGATAAAAGCCTTGAGAAAGTGGCAGCTGCTCTGCTGCTTCTCCATGCGGACACACAAGGAGTAAGAGAGACTGACAGGCAATACAATTCCAACAATTGCATCATCTGTCACAGACAACACAGTCTCCATGCTCACTGTTAGCCTCATCTATCGGCAACACATTACTAGTGGCAATTTCACAGCATTTTCCCTGTCTTTAAGAAAGGCAACTTCATGCCAGGCACAGCAATAAAAATCAATTCTCCAAAACCTCAATCCCATATTCAGTAAAAGCAAAAGCTTCACAGAACTTTATAGTTAGATTATGTTGCTTCACAGCAAACAAAAAAGAAGTCATATATATGCAGATCTGCCTCCAGTAAGAACCTGGAAATCCAGCTGTGTTACAGAGAAAAAGAATAGCCCCAGGGCTTCAATCCTAGGCCTTCTTCTCTCTTTCTTTTGGCTTAATGGGTACCTGGGCCATTCTCTTCCTGCCCTTGAGAATCAGGCATCTGCTGCATATTTTATAATGATACTATCTAATCTGAGAATAACTGATACCTGCGTTGGCAACTTCTGACTTTATGGGTTAGGACTCCCAGCAAATTCCTCCACTCACATGAAGAGACACATGCAATGCAATGCAATGCAATGCAACGCAACACAACACAACACAACACAACACAACACAACACAACACAACACAATACATTACACTTTAGGCACTGGCTGAATCTGAACTAATTCTGAGTGGTATGCAATAAGACTAAGCAGAATAAAAATATAATACAATAAATATGTCAGAAATAACAATTATCAGAAGGATGGTGATATCAGCAGAATAGGGCCCTCTTTTTGGGGTTGGTGGAGTTTTCTTGTCTGAAAAACCAGATATAATGTGAAGTTAGCAATGGAACAAATTTCTTCTATCCCTTCAGTAACAACTTCCTTGAAGTTGATGATTTTGTGCATTAAACCTATGCTATATTATTGACTAATTAACACGTGATGCCTCTGTGTGCTTCCAGTATAAATGCTTCTATCAAAATCACAAAAGTGATGGCAATGACTTTTCTATTCTAATGGCTGGAACCCTCATATTGTTTGGGAAGCTGGATTCTGTGATCTCAGTAACTGTCTCCTCTGCACTCCACGTCTAGGCTACAGC
The DNA here is from genome assembly GCA_032468095.1 of Pareas carinatus. NCBI lineage: Eukaryota > Metazoa > Chordata > Lepidosauria > Squamata > Pareidae > Pareas > Pareas carinatus. The sequence goes on along the minus strand of JANHFO010008088.1, from coordinate 35,360 downwards.
AATGTGCATCTTCTTCAAGCCTTGGAGTGAACCTGGGTTGCTTTTCTGCTATTAGCCACTGCTGTACCTGAACTGTGTGTTTACCTATTTCTCTAGGCTTTCTCTGTGTATTCCTGATACCTAAGCTAATTCTTGGGAATCTCAGTTCTTTATAAGGCCAGTTGTGAGGTCTATGTATAATTTCTAACATAGGCTAGAATGAGGTCCCAACCCAACATTAAAAGACCCCTATTCCAAATTCCAGAGTACTCAAGGTAGGGATAGCCAAACTGTAATTAGACTAACGAAGAGTACAACAGATCCAGATCTCATGATGCAGTGCAATTAAAGCAATGGCTCTTGATTGCTTGCTGACTATTACAAGATCTCTCTCTTAGGATAATCAGTGTGAAAACTGGCTGTTTGGCAACCTTCTCAGAACACCTCTCCATGATAATGAAATAAAAGTGCTAATGTGCAATTATAAGGTATTAATTCACAACCCCAAGCCAACCAGTTCAGTTGGAATAGTGTAATTAAAACAAAAGCCACACAGAAAATTCAAATCTGGAACCACATTGTAGATGAGCAAAGCCACTGGGAGGGGCTTTGTGTGTTTAGAAAATACACAAAATAGCTGGATAAATTAGTCCAAACTTTATACAATTAGCCCGTAACAGCTTGGCATTACCCATGGAAGGTACAGATAATTAGGTTCAGTTTCTCTGTAAATCTGCCACATTTCTCATGACAGTAAGCTGTTTATATTGGAAGCTGTAGCCAATTTCCTAAATTTACTCTAACTTGCAAGGGCTACCAACCCAATAATTTGCTTGTCAAAAATTGTTAAGCCAAGAAGAAAAGCTACGAACAACAATATTAATCTGAGGGATTTTTTTTTCCTAACAAAATTCCAGAGCTATCTCTTTTTTCTGGAGGAGAAATTCTGAGGTTGTTTGAAATAGGCAAAGGGAAAAAAAAGTCAGGTTCACATGTTGACAAACAGCATGTATCAATAATTCTTTGTCTTCCGGTTCTGGGGGGCCTTGGAGGAGATGAGGCGGTCGGAGATTCGGCCACCAAAGTCTCAGATTTCATCATTTTGGGGATGCGAATGTACCCTCGGATGCCCTGGAGAGGCATCTGAAGAGAGAGCGCAGCGGGAGACACGAATGGGGTGGCGGTCCTGATCCAGGAGCCCGCTCTATAGCTCTCAGATCTCCAGCAGGCGAATTGGCGTGAATCGCCATTTTGAGACCAAACGGAACATCGTGGGATAACAGCAAGCCACAAGAAGACGCGGAAGCAAAGAATTGGATTAAAAATAGCCACCTACTGATGAAGGAAAAATAAGAACAAAGAGCTAACACCTAAAATTTGTGGAGGGTAAGAAAAAGTGGGTAAAGGGAAAGCTCTGTGCCTGTAAAGATTTCTCAAAAAAAGGGGACGAAGAGGAGGTGGGAAGAGAAATAATAGGGAGAGACTGGGAATTGCAAACAGCCATAAAACAAAGATTTGATAGACATTGAAAGCATCAAATTCTGAAACTGGCTCTTGGGACTTGGTTTAAAATTGGTTTTCTCCAACGGGAAAAAAAAGTGAATAAGTGCTGGAGCAAGAAAGAATAAGATTGAATATTGAACATTGGAACTAATTAATTAAAAAATTAATGAAAAATTTGCAAAGGACTATAAATAATCAAAGGTTTGGGACAATGAGATTTGAAAATGAATTAGACTTAATTTGATTTGGTTTTGAAATATGTGGTGACAGAAGATTGTGGAAGAATAAATTAAAGGGGAAAAAATTCTTTAGTCAAGATGGCAACAGCGCAAAAAGAACTGCAAGGGGAAACACTGGATAGAAAATTTTAAAGAAAACTTTACAATGCAAATAGAGAAATTATTGGTAACATTAGAGGAGTTAAGAGTAATAAGGCAAAGCGATAGAGAAAGGGAAAGACAGGGGGGAATTAGAAGCAATCAGTATAAGATGGGAAAAAAAACTGGCAAGGTTAAATTTAAATAAAAGATGGAAATTAGTCAGGAAGAGATAGGCACAAGAACTGATAGAGCCCAAGAGAGCAGGAAAGAAAAAATGCTCTTCCAAGGAATGAAGAGAAGGAAGAGGGGTAGAGTGTAAAATTGGTAAAATATAGAAAAGATAAAAATGAAAGAATGTAAATGATTAAATTTGGGGATAGATTTAAATATGGACTGAGAAAGTGAAGTGAAGGATAATTAGAGATAAGGGAAAGTTAGAAAGTCAGAAAAGAGGAAGAGAAAAAAGAGAGAAAATTGAAAAGTAGGAATAGGAAAGATATGAGAGAAAATAGAAAGAAAATGTAGAGTGGGAGAGAAAGAGGAATGAAATATTAGAAGATCAAGATAAAGAGAATGTAATACATTTTTTAAAAAAGACCAATGCTGTATAATGGGAGAGTGATAGAAACAGATTTTATGAATTAGTCTTTCAAGAGGGGGGAAATATAAAAGCCTTTTCAGTTTTGGACCTTTTATGAGAACTCTTAAATTAGATTTTCTGTCCATGCATTGTTTTATTTCTTTTGTTAGGTGAGCTGGGTAGCAGCAATTGCATTTGGCCAAGTGTGCTACTTGCATTTTTCTCAACAGTGGTTAAAAATAAGGAAGGTGAGTGACTGACTAATTTAGTTCATCCAAAATATTAAATCGCGATGTGCTTACTATAAGCAAGTTGTGGGCAACTTCTGAATGGTGGGAGACACCACTCTGCATCCAGACCTTCTGAGGGCTACTATCATACCCACCATTAACCTTTCAAATCTGAAAGTCACGCTAATTGAATTTAGCCATTTTGTATCTCAATTTCATTAGCATAGTTTTAATGCTGAATAGGACCTGCAGGCCATTGATTGTCCAGCTTGGCTATAAGCAAAGCAAATGAAATACATGAAGACTTATTATTATATCATATGCAATTTATAACTGCAGATGTGAATGAGAATGTATCATAGGTTCTAATGATAAAATCTTGTTCATGCTAAAAGTAGTGGGCAATTGATTCAGAGTAAGCATTTTACTATAAAATCTATAGTTGATCATTCAAGTTACACTTTCACATTAGTGTAGGAAGGGCCCTCAATGTAGCCACAGTTTCCTGGTGGGGATCTACAGAAAAGGCAAGTGACAGGGTGGGGAAGAGAGTATGGGACCCAGTAGGGTTGGAAGCAGGTTCAATTTCTGTGAGAACATAACAGGACAGGAAGCAAAGCATGGGATGCCTTGGGGGAGACCAGGGCAGGCTACCTATGAACTGGGGAGGTGCTGCAGTGTGGGCCTGTGCCTGTACTAGGTTTCCCAGGACTTCCCCCACCTGCGGCACCTTATGCTCTGTCTAATGACCCATATGGACACTTAATGACTGAAATAAGGAGAACAGGAATTGGGGTCATAAAGCAAGGCAATCATGTAGGTGCATTACTTAACAACTTGTGACCATAATGGGCAGACTCCAATACAGTGATAGGTTGCGGACTATTCATACATCTTTCCATTACTCTGAAACCTTCCTGGCTTCCCGCTGTTTTTATGAAGTGAAGTGAAAAAGCTCTGAGGAAGAATTCTTTAATAATATCTTCTCTTGAACCCTGACAGAAATGTGAGGAGCCAGAAAGGCAAACGACTACTTGAGAAATGATTATACAAGAAATGGTGGACATGTTTACATATCCCCTAGTTACTTTATACCTGAATAGTGTAAGAACAGTAATTAAAAGAGGACTGGTAGGGAAAATGCACATATTTTTCTGCATATTATTCAGTTCTTAAAGAATAATATGTTCACCTTTTTTTACAGCAGTAGATTTATTTGCTAGGCAGTGGGTGAGAAGGCCTTTGAAGAACAACACAGTTTACAAATTTTTAGCTAGGATCACTGTTGTTACTACAGCTAGGTTCTCCCATAAAAATAGTACTCATATGTGACATTAAAAGCAATGAACTTAGCTGAAATGGCAAAAATTGCAGCCTACTTGAAAGACTGTTCTTAAGAAAGATATATTCGAGAATGCAGAAGATGGATTGATTATATATAAAATAAATATCAGACTAAGAAGTATTATATAGCTTATGAATGATTAGAATAGAGATTATGAATATATCTGTATTTTGTAGTGTAAAAGAGGAGTTAAGATTGCAATGGGAGATGGGTTTTTTAAAGAATTATTAGCATAGTTTAGCTTATGTTTGTTTGATATTATATTCAGTATTTTGCTCTAGGAAGTCGGGGGGAGGGAAGGTGGGAGGTGGGGGGAGAAAATGCTTTGCTTCTCTTGTTTGCAAAACTTTTCAATAAAAAAAAATAGTACTCATATGCCTGAGATAGCTGTCAGTGTTAGGATCCATTAATCAGCCTTCAGTCAGTCCAGCGTGGTAGTTACAGAATACATTAGTTGCATTCAGATTCAGCTGCAAAGAGAAATAAGGGAGAAAAAATGAGGTTTTTTCAGTCACAGTACATTTCTATAATATTGAACAGAAGCTTGTTTCTAAGCTGTTGCTGCTAATAGCATATAGAAAGAAAATTAATATAATGTCTTGGGCATTGTTGAGGAAGATTATTGGTTTTCTGTCAATAAATAAGAAAAGTACTTTAAGTTCTGCATGGTATGAGGCCAGGCCACATTCTACCCTGAGGAATTTTGGATGAATTGTAATATTAACTGTAATTAGATTTCACAACTTAAAGTGGCTCATATGTTGTAGATATTTTTCCCCCTTGGAGAGGTACAGAGCAACAAATTAGCATTTGTATTGGTTATCCAGTTCAGTGGACTGTATTATGTTCATTTAATATGCTACACAGAAGAAATAGTCCAAACAAACAATTTTTTGTCTAAATTTACATTCTGTGAGGGAGGGATAAAGGAAGGAAGGTTTTTATTAAGCAGTCAGTGCATCCTATTCCCTTTCCTGATCATCTAAAAATAAAACAGCATACTATTTATTGTTTCTTAAGATAAACATTTTAGTGAATGATAGTGTTATGTTCTTGGTCCTAAGGCATGAAAGACACTGGTTGTAGAACAGAATACAGATTTATTGGAGTGAAGCAAAGTGAAGCATATCTTACAGCAAGCAGGAACACGTGCGAAAGCCCAGCAATTCTGCTGCACAATGAGCTTATATTCAGTTTGGCCTCTAGGAGGCAGTCAATAGGCAATTGAGGATTTTCATGTGCAAACAGACCCCTGGAGACAGCAAGTCTACAGGCTTAAGCTACTTTAGGGCAATGACTAAGCAACTTACATAGAGCTCAATATATTACAGATAGAAACTCAGTCTTTTACATGTTAATACTACATATCACGAATTAGTTTGGTACAAATAATGGGCAATCTGTGAACCACCTACAATCCCTGGACATTTTGTTCAAGGTTTCCCAACCATGTTGCTGAAATTTAGTATCAAAATGACATTGGTGGTGCTATTAAAAGAAGATCCAATAGCCACTGGGCATCATCATGCACTCAGCATCAAAAAGGAAAAAGAGTTTAACCCAACAGATTTCCAGTAGTGCCAGTGCCCCATCAGATATACCCAGCAGTGTTTAGAAACCCAGTATAATAAAGGCAAAGATAAAAGCTCCACTTTTGATTTAGCATCTTAGTGCCATTGGTGGGAGATACTGATCCATTCCCGTCCCTGTACAAAAACATAGGTTATGACCTGAACACTACAACACTATACTGCCTTGTTTGGAGAAAGGTTCTTGCTGCATAATTCTGTTTTAGTGGAGAAATGGATGTTTGGGAGGAGAATATGAAGTAATTTAGTGCCTCGTTTTTTTTCTGAAGTCCAGCTTTTTCTAAACCTTATCTTTGAGATATGCTGAGAGTATAACTCCTAGAATTCTCAGCCAGAATGGTCAATTAATTATAAATTCTGGGAACTGTAGTTCAAGTATAATTGCAGGATATATATATGTGTGTGTGTGTGTGTGTGTGTGTGTGTGTGTTTGTGTATGTATGTATTTCTCAAAAACTATTTACTCATTCATTCACAGACTCTCTAAAACCATGAACATTACAAAGATGAAATTGTCTACATACCTTGGTCTTGCCATATAGGAGCTCACTAAGAAATGATATTTTTGAATATTAATTTTTAACAAAGTTATTTAACATTTTTGAAAAAACACACTGCGCATGAGCTTGCACACACAGGGAAGTGACTGCGCATGCGCTTACTTCCTTCACGCAGTCAAGATGATTGGCGTTTACTGGTAGCACAGTGGCCTGCCAAGGGACAATGGCCTGGCCGCAATACTTTTTTTTTTTTTGTAGAAAAAGTTTTTATTAGACAACAATAAACAAAATTATAGCTTACAATATGTGGAATTTTCAGTT
>JANHFO010008087.1:5551-20076 GCA_032468095.1 Pareas carinatus | reverse complement strand
TGTCTTCAGTGAACATGCTCAATACCTACATACAACTGTGATTACAACAAAGATACAATCAAAAATACATTTCATAGCCATCTGAGTATATAAACACAATCACGATCATTTGTATATATAGGCATAGTCACTGCATATACAGGCATAATCAATTGTGTATATAAGCATAAGAAACATTCATAGTCATAAAGTAAATATAAGCTGTAATCAACAAACCATGATCTTAATCATGAATTGTGTATATAAGCATAAAATACATTCGTAGTCATAAAGTACATGTATATTCATCATATCAAGTCAAATGGTTCCACCCCAGGCGCCTGATGGATATGGAGAGGTTCCAAACGGAGCTTGGACCATTTCCTGTTGCTTCGTCTCACGGCTCGACCGACGAGCTGGTGGCCACCTGGGATATGATGGCCAGCGGTGCTCTGGATCGGGTTGTGCCTTTGCGGCCTCTGACCCGGCACCGATTCACCCTGGCTCCTTGGTTTTCTGAGGGAGATGAAACACTGGAAAAGATGCCTGGAGAGTGGTTGGAGGACCAGCTGCTCTGAATCTGATCGAACCCTAGTTAGGTCCTATATTAGGACCTACCTGGGGGCGATAAGAGCGACAAAGTGTAATTACTTTTCTGCTCTGGTTGCGTCGGCAGATAACTGCCCAGTCGCCCTCTTTAGGGTGACTCGCTCCTTGCTTCACCTAGGAGCGCGGGAGGATCCCTTGCAGAGTCGTGTTGAGGATTTGGGGCGTTATCTGCATGACAAAATTGATCAGATTCGGAGGGGTTTGGACTCTGACTGGGTGGATTCAGGCAGGATGATTGAGGCAGGTCTTGAGAACATTATCAGGGGGGAGTTTGACCCTGTGACTCCCAAGGACATGAACAGGGTTCTGGGGCGGCTGAATGCAACCACATGTTTATTGGACCCGTGTCCCTCCTGGTTGGTACTAGCTTCCCGGGAGGTGACAAGAGGCTGGCTCCAGGGAATTGTAAATGCTTTGTTGAGTGAGGGGTTCTTGACGGCCGCCTTAAAAGAGGAAGCCCTCCCTGGACCCAGCTGTTACAGCCAACTATTGTCCAGTTTCCAACCTCCGCCCTCCTGGCAAAAGTTGTTGAGAGTGTGGTGACATATCAGCTTCCGCGGCACCTGGAGGAAACTGTCTATCTAGATCCACTCCAGTCCGGCTTCAGACCTGAGAACAGCATGGAAACGGCACTGGTCGCATTGGTTGATGATCTCTGGAGGGCTCAGGATAGGGGATGTTCCTCTATCCTGGTCCTATTAGACCTCTCAGCAGCTTTTGATACCATTGACCATTATATCATGCTGCGCCGGCTGGAGGGATTGGGAGTGGGGGGCACCGTGCTACGGTGGTCCTCCTCCTACCTCTCTGAGGTTGCCCCTGAGGCACCTTCTCTGTGGGGTGCTGCAGGGGTCGGTCCTTTTGCCTCTCCTGTTCAACATCTATGTAAAAATGTTGGGTGAGATCATTCGTGGCTTTGGGGTGGAGTTCCATCAGTACGCTGATGATACTCAGCTGTACATGTCCACCCCAGGCCACCCCAATGATGCCCTTGAAGTGATGTCCCAGTGCCTGGTGGTCGTGCGGGTCTGGATGGGGAGGAGCAGGCTCAGATTCAACCCTTCCAAGACTGAGTGGCTGTGGATGCCGGCGTCCCAATATAGCCCATTGGTCCCATCACTGGCTATTGGGAACGATACATTGGCCCCCACGGATAGGACTCGCAACTTGGGTGTCCTCCTGGATGCACGGCTGTCCTTAGAAGAGCATATGACAGCCATGGCCAGGGGGCTTTTTATCAGGTTCGCCAGTTGCACCCCTTTTTGGATTGGGACTCCTTACGCACAGTCACTCAGGCTCTCATCATTTCCTGCCTGGATTACTGTAAGGCTCTCTACTTGGGGCTCTCCTTGGGTCGTACCTGGAGACTTCAGTTGATCCAGAATGCAGCCACGTGGGGAATTATGGGGGCGAGGGGTCAGTCCCACGGGACTCCTCTACTGCGCAAGCTGCACTGGCTGCCAGTGGTCTTCCAGGTGTGCTTCAATGTGCTGGTTGCCATCTTTAAAGCGCTCCATGACTTAGGACCTAGGTACTACAGGATCGCCTGTTACCAGCAACTACCTCCCACCGGCCAGTACGCTCGCACAGAGAGGGTCTCATCAGGATGCCGTCGGTCAGACAATGTCGGCTGGTGACCCCCAGGGGTAGAGCCTTCTCTGTGATAGCACCAACCTTTTGAATGGGCTCCCCCCAGAGATACGCAGGATCCCGGACCTCTGTGTATTTCGCCGTGCCCTTAAAACCTAACTGTTTGTTCAGGCTGGGCTGTCCTAATTTCCCCCTTTTTATTGAAATTGGATTTTTAATTGGCTATTGTATTGGGTTTTTAAAAAAAAGTCTCAAAGTTGTAACATTTCGCCTAACCATTTAATATTTTTTAATTTGTTTTTTAACTTTTATAATTGATGTATTCTTATCTGGCTGTTCACCACCCTGAGTCCTTTGGGAGAAGGGCGGTATATCAATTTAATAAATAAATAAATATCATCATGTTATAAAGTGTGAACATCAGTATTGAGATTCAGTATCCAGATTCAGGAGGATCTTGGTAGCAGGAACTGGGCCAAAACATTTCAATGAGAAAAAAATGCGATGCCCTACATTTTCATAGGGAAGAGAAAAAAGACAGCAATGGATTGAATATAGAACGAGGCAGGAATCATATTAGACAATAGTATATGTTAAAAGTAATTGTGTGTCTTGGTGGATCACACTAACCAAATGCCAACTATGTAATCGAGTTGCAAAAAAGAAAAAAATGCAATCCTACAGTTGCATCAAAAGAAATAGCACCAAATCATTATCCCTCTCCGGTCAATGTTAGTTAGACCACAACTACAACATTTGTTCCAGTTCTCTTCAAGTACCTGCCTTTCTTCAAATACCAGCAGATTTGTCATATAAACTGTGAGGGAAAATTGTTCAGGGTTGTTCTGCAAGACAGGATAATATGCAATGGGTTTAAATTATAAAGAAGCAGACTTTATTTAGATATCAAGAAAAAAAATCAGCCGAAGACAGAAATCATTATTGTACAACAAATATTTTGATGTGATCTACAGTTGTTTATTAATTTATATTTAGCTTTGGTTGTAAAATGCTCACTAACATTGACATTTCAAATCATAGTTAGCCCTGACATAAACCTTTTCTTTTTAATGCTATTTTTAAAAGTTTAAGTTGCCTAAACAGGGTATTAAACATTTCTAGTCAGTATTCTATAAATACCATTGCATTTATTAAATGTATTATGAATAAGGAAAACTCAGGACTGTATTGATTGGAAACATGTGCCTTCACCCTGTTGTGGACTGACAATGGCTAAAATGATGATTATACATAATACTGTCATTATTATATTACTATAATTAAAGTATTGTACATAATGTATTACATGTCTTATATTGTATTATTATTATATATTTTTAAAAAAACGTTCTACTAATAAGAGTTGCTTGTTTTGCAAAGCGCCAACTGTCTTAGGAGAGTGACTTCTTTTTTATTTGCAGTACTGAAGCATGCTTTTGGAGCATTTCAGAAAAAAAGCTCCTATAACTGAATTTGGGGATAAGACAATATAAGAAGGTGAAGTAAATTGTACTGGAGACTCCTTCTCACCCATACAACTGCACTATTTAATTCTGCTTCTTTGTCCCAAAGAGGTATATATTATATTAGCACCTTAATATGGGCTACTGCAAAACTCAGTATTGTAGATTTTTCTGACTTTTAGAAAACTCTGTGTGGGCATTTACATCAGTTATGGAACATTTTTTTCATACACTGAAGAAAACAAAGAACAAATCAAAACCAAGAGTTTGTACAGAGGACTACTTTTTATGTAAAATAAAGGGCTGTAGCTACAAAGGCACTGAGATTTGGGGGAAATACTACTTAGCATCTTGAGTTGCATTTGTGCTGAAAGGAAGGTCAGATAATTATTCCATTTACTACAGAAATTTCCTAAATAATCATACATGAATTTATTTAAGGAAATACAATGGGGCCTGAGCAGACTGCTATCTAATAAAATCAAATGTGCCCATGTCTATTGTACAGCAGCAAAGGAAAAATGCGAGTGGAAACGATTTTTTTTTTGCCCAGTTGCTACTTTTATCAACATATCCTAACCGTATATACAGTAGCTTTATCCACTGTTACAGAATGGCACAAGTCGAGAGGAAACTAAGAATAGCTGCAAACCTCAGTGCTTCCTAATTGCATTTATGATTAAAACACTGACCAGCAGGTGACTGAGGTCATTTTATGTCATTTTGCATGATGCTAATTTAGGGTGAAAATGAATACTAACACGCGCTCCAAAGCTATCACCAGCAGTTTCTCCTATTAAAATATTCTCTTCCACAATACATATAACCAAGAGCTTTATTTACGGACAGCTACGAAGGTCAATTGTGCCACAATTCAGTTTTAGAAAGGTCCTCACACAAAAGCTGCTTTAGTAAATGAAATGCCTAGGTGTATTTTACATTGGTGAATCAAGGCAGCGCAACACCTTGGTCAGGATGCAATCCCAGACATTTGATATTTTCACATAGACTCCTGGGCAAAACGCAACAGGGAAAATGTTTCACTGACACAGCAAAGAGTGAAAACGAAGTGGATAATTAGGGATGGACATGAGAAGATCCCTAGGCCCTCAGAGGCTTTGCAAGTGAATAGTTTCAGTGATTCCAAGATTTCTGATATATTGGTAGTTCTACTGCCTTTAAGCCTTCTATTAGGAGAAGGAAAGGTTTGGATCTTACATATCTCAGGATCCCTCTCTTTCTTCCCTGTCAATCCAGCATACATTCATTAAACACAACATTCCTTATCCAATATTCACAGTGGAAGTATCAACCACCTCTTCATCTCAGATTCAGTTTCCTAACTTCTGAAAGAATTTTTTTCCAAATAAAGGAGGAATAGGAATATAAAAAAACAAACTGAACAAGCAGAAACCTATACATCACAGGGTTCCCTCCCCTCAGGCTGCATTTGCCTATATTTGCATTAACAATATACAAAATCCAGAGATGTTACATGGAGTAGCTACAAGCGACCCTTTTGAGTTTGACAATTTAATCTCAGAAAAACTTCTGAGGAAGAGCAGAATAGGGGTAGTGCAACCATTCTTGCTCTGCTTCACCTCTCGGGAGTCTTTAATGCTATCAACCATGGTATCCTTTTGAGGTGGTTTGACTCTTCTTCAAGGTCGATTCAAATTAGTGTTGATAGGGGGAAATTCAATCCACAGTCACTCTTCTTTGGTGTGTCACATGGCATGGTACTGCCTCCTCTTTTTTAATATCTACATGAAGCCACTGAATAAGATTATACGTCACCATGAGCCGAGGTATCATCAATATGTGAATGATACTCAACTTTATAACTCTACCTCCAAGTGATGCCGTTGCTGCCCTCTTGCTGTGCTGGGGGTCTGGATGGGGGAAAAGCTTTGGCTGAACCCTGGCAAGGCCGGATGGCTTTGGGTGCATAGAGCTTGAAAATCCGGCACTCTTTGACATCTTGAGCTCTGGATAAGGGAGCACTACCCCAGATATATCCGGTTCACAACTTGAGATTCTCCTGGATTTGTGACTCGCGCTTGAAGAGCAGAGAGTTGTGGCCTTTCCTGGATCAGGAAATGTGCTCAGTCATCCAAGCCCTAGTTATCTCATGCTTGGACAACTGCAACACGCTCTACATGGGGGACCCTTGAAGAGCATTTGGAAGCTTGAACTGGTGTGGAGTTGACTACATTCAGAAAGAAAGACTAAAAAATGTTCTTAAACAGCCATTCACCAAGTTTATTATTTCAGTAAACTAATTCTCCAAAACATCCTAGCGCACTAAACAGGAAGAACAGATTGTTAGATGAATTAAATGATAAATCAGTCTTGCATCTTTCATCATCCTTTTCCAGAGGTTTTTGCATTTAGCTCGCAACGTTTTTGACAAATAAATGGTCATATTGTCTGAGAATCTGATTTAAAGCTTGAGTCTAAAATATTGACAGATCTTCGGTTGGGTAAAGCTGGTCAAAACTATATATATGAATAGTGTCTAAGCCAAGATTTGAAAACACAATGGTCTATTCCACTTTGCAACTGATAGAAGAAATAAAGGAGGACAAATTTTCATTTTGTCCCCAAAATCAGCATGGAAGAAACTCTGGTTAATTATTAAGCATCAACTGGAAAATCTTGGATTGTTTAGATGAACTTGAAAAAAATGCTTAAGCCTGGCATTTGTCCGGAGTTCTATCTATATACACAAACTATAGTTTATTGTTCTGTATGAACTCTATATGCATGATCTTCTCATTTACTTTTTCAAAAAAGAGAGAAAAACCATATACATCCCAATTGTAATTATCCCCTCCTTTCTCAAAACATAGCAGGAAAGAGCTGTATGAAGGGATGATTAGGTTAAGCATGAGGCTTTTGGCCTAACTGGCAAAAGCGGTTAATCTATCACAGTTTCTGCAGGTAGTCAAGCAGATTTATCTCCTAGTGCTCAGAATAGAAACAACATCATCAGTAAAAAGTACATTTCACAGAGATAGGCAAAACCCCCTCTTGACCATTGCTCTAAAAAACACATTTTAGATGAAATATCAACATAGATTCAATTTCTTATTTCAGGTACACATAGGGAATTGGCTGCAATAGTCATGAATAACTGAAAGAACTAAGTAAAAAGGATAACAGCATGAGCAAATAACTTGTTGGTAAAGCATACATTTTTAAATTAATATTGTCAAACTTCAACAGGACACTAACAAAGAAATATACTGCCTTTCCCAGACTGATATCCTCCAGGTATTTGGGATTACAACTCTTCTCAGAATGCCTAATAGTCAAGGATGAAGTATACTGCAGATTATCTGCCAAGAACTTGGTTGAGAAAGGCAATCTGGGACACAGTAACTTTTTCTGATGGTGGCTGGATCTTGCTTTCCCTCACCAAATACCATTTGCATATCGTCATATGAATAAATTACTTTATCATAGAAAGTGTGCATCTATACATACTCTCTATATACATATACACACAAGGATAATTCAAATTTATTTATACAAAATACAGTCAGCGACCATCCAACGCTTTGTCACGTGCTATAACTGACTCATCAAATTTAATCATAAGTGTGGTCCCTTTGTGCCAATGTGCTGTGACTTTAGCGGGGAAGCCACTGCAAGTGAGCATGGCCTCCACAATGCCAGCAGTGAAGGAAGCACAATTAAGAGTACTGTTCTCCTTGGGAACTGAAATGTAGGTATTGATAAGAGGCTCTTTCTCAATGATGTAGTAGGTCTTGTCATCATCGTTGGCTTGCTCAAGCTTGTCAGCTTCCTTCCCAAAGAGAGCCTTCCAAACCGTCACCTTGATGAAGAGCAGAATATTGATGACCTTGGTTTCCCGCTTACCGTTTTTCTCTCGCATTACCAGCACATCCAGGATACGAGCTCCCACCTGCTGGCCTAGCTCAGAAAGTTTGTTCTGAAGCTCAGAAACAGAATAGACCCTGTTCTGGCAATACTGCACAATCTCGGAAAACAGCAGGGAAAAGGCACTGAGGCTTACATCTATCTTGGGTCGGGTGAGTGAACGTTCAAGGATAGCAGACTTCCCACGAGTAAAACGTGCATCCATAGTGCTATTGAGAAAAAAAGTTATTGAGGCAATAAGCACATGGCTACAATATACGATGCTGTTTAATTTAGAAACAAAGAAACGTGCAGGTGAGTGACAGAAAAAGTAAAAATCTTTTCAGCGATTCAGCAATGTCTACCTACCTACCTACCTACTTCATCATCTATCTATCTGGTCATAAAAACAGATCTATGAATGACTTATTTATGATAAAGACAGAACATTCTGATTCAGATGAAAACTGAAAACAGTAACTGAACATCATACATTTCATTACATTATGTGGGCTTTTCCGAAGCTTCTAACTGGCCAAAGTGAAAGTATTCTGGGTCACAGTATCATGTAGAGGCTTTTTGCTGTTATAGCTACGTAGTTCTACATCAGAAGCACCGGCTTCCCCAACTACCCCATTTCGGGGAGAAATTCCTTTAGACTACCTGGGGGGAAACGGTCCCAATTTGCTTTGCTTTCCATGATGGATTTAGGGATCGCAAAAGTGCCCCCTTGTGCAAGGCTGCATCGCACAGGGCTGGCCCGGTCAGCTAGACCCGAGGCTCACGCTTACTTAATGTACGTGTAAGCCAGGCAGACACCGACTCCCTTTGGAGGGGGACCGCCCTCCAAATCAGAGAACTGGGGTGACACGACCATGGCAGGAAGGGGGGACGGCAGGGGCTACACCGTTTCTCTTGCAAGACCACGTTTCCCCTCCCGAATCGCCCCCTTCGTCTCTCACCCAAAGAACGAGATGAACGCCCGACAGCAGCTCCTCCTCCCTTTCCGGCGGCGCGACTCCTTTCCGGCCACGGGCAGAAGAACCGGAAAGAACAGGCGCACAGCGGAAGCGCCCGGAACCCGAAGCCGTCGCTATGGCAACGGCCAAGCTAGTTTTCCCCGCAGCGTCCCTCGAACTAGCCTGCAAAAACAATGGGCGGCCGCTAGGTGGCAGAAAGAGACGCGGAACAGCCTCGAACTGGCGTCTAACTCGGATCACAAAATCAAGAGCCAGCGGGGAGGCGGCAGGAGGCTTCCTCGGTATAAAATACCGTCATAGTAAACTAATATAAACTGTTTTGTTTCATACAACAGCTGAATGGTGCGAAATGATATGCTCGCCACATTACGCGTTGTCATGATTGAAATGGCCGCTAGAGCAAACACCGGTAAGTTCAAAAGAGAGGTTTTATTCAGGATTCATCTCTTAGGAGGTATTTCCTGACTTGGAGTGTGTAGCGAAACTACAGTATTAGTCTTGCCTTGCCCATCGTGAAATTCAAAACACCTTAGTGGTCACTTTCCCAATGGGAAACCGTTTTATGAGAGTAGGGGACTGGAGGTTAAAGCATAACCTATTCCCCTAGAAATAAGACCTAACGGGAGAATAAGCCCTAGCATGAATTTTCAGGATGCTCCTAATATAAGCCCTACTCACAAAAATAAGCCCCAGTTCAGAGCGTCAGCCAGATGGATGCATTTAGTACGGTGTTTCCCCAAAATAAGACCTAACCAGAAAATAAGCCCTAGTGTGTCTTTTGGAGCAAAAATTGATATATTATTTTCAGGGAAACACAGTATCAAGAACAGTTGGTGGGACTGGATATGTCTAGTTTAATGAAAAGAAGGACTAGGGGTGACATGGTAGTAATGTTACAATATTTCAGGGGTTGCCACAAAGAAGAGGGGGTCAAACTATTCTCCAAAGCACCTGAAGGCAGGACGAGAAGCAACGGATGGAAACTAATCAAGGAGAAAAGGAACCTAGAATGAAGAAGAAATTTCTTGACAGTTAGAACAATTCCTGACTTTTAGAACAATTGATCAGTGGAACAACTCGCTTCCTGATCTTGTGAATGCTCCAACACTGGACGTTTTTAAGAAGATATTGGGCAACAATTTGCCTGAAATGTATAGGGCAGTGATGGCGAACCTATGGCACGCGTGCCACAGTGGGCACGCAGAGCCCTCTCTGCTGGCATGTGAGCCAAGTCGACCCAGCATCACCCTAGAGTTGAGGATGCTCAAAAAGGAGTAGCGGTGCCAGGCGATGATGTCATGGGGCCATGCACATGCTCAGAAAGAGAGTAGTGGTGCCAGGCGATGACATCACGAGCCGCGACTCGTTAGCCACGACTCGTCCAGGCACTGGGTGTCAAAAAGGTTAGCCATCACTGGTATAGGATTTCCTGCCAGAGCAGGGGGCTGGACTAGGAGACCTCCAAGGTCCCTTCCAATTCTGTTATTCAGTATCTGACAGTGTTAAGTTCAGTTGTGTTCATTGTCCCCAAATATTTTGAGGTCCTTTTTCATGTTTCCTAGTTCTGTGGTTCCCTACTTTTTTCCTTTCCCTTAATGACCTGACTTCCTTTGAAACAGGTCTACTTAATCTGGATTTACCAGAGCATCCGCCACATTCCCCCTCATAAAGCTGGCATTTCCTTCCTTGCTAGCTCTCACTCAATGATGGGGCTGAGTAAGCAGCAAAAAGCCCAGCATGGATGTGTTTGTGCTTGTTTGTGTGGTATCTAAACTACAGGGAGAACTTTTGCAACACAGAAGCGTTGTCATCCTCTCAAAACAAAACACTGATTGTCTTTGGGGAAGTAGCTGGATCTTATTTTAGAAGAAATTTCTGGAGCCCTATCATACTGGAGGAATAGAAAACATGGAAGACCAGATGAAAGGTAGGAAAAGGCTGCTACTAATAATAACCATGAAAGTGATCTTTTTCTATGGCAACTTGATCCTGTTTGTGATATCGAATTAAAATCTTAAAGAAGCAGCAGATTTTAAATATGAGAGAAATCTCAGAGAAGAACATAATGATTATGGGAATCTCTGGGGGAACAGACTACCTCAAAAGATCCAATACGCATGGAATTAAAATGCTTTTGTAACCACTTCTTCTGTTTTGTCCACATGAAATTACTACTGTATCATCCCCAATTCAGACCTGAGGCGGCTCAAAATCATCGTTAACTTACAGTTTTTTAAAAAGTTTTTTTTCCATTACACAATTGTACCACAAATATAACACTGACTGTTTTGTCCAGGGGGACACAACAGTCAGTTTGTACTACTATTGAGTCCTTCCCAAGGACCTGGGATAAGCAGATGTGGATGTTTGATGGTGTTAAAAGTAGCATGTAAGCTGTGCCAAGTAAATTTGTCTTCTGCAATTGATTGATGGTGAATTTGTCAATGCCGATGGTGTTCAAGTGGTACATCAATTGTTTTGGGGTTGAACCCAAGGTGCTTATTACTGTTGGTACTACTACCTTTACTTTCTTTTACCACAGCCATTCTATTTCTATTTGCAGGTCTTTGTATTTTGTTATCTTCTCTAGTTCTTTCTCTTCTCTTCTACTGTCTTCAGGTACTACCACCTTCACTATCCAGACTTTTTTTTGTCTTTCTTATTGCCAATTGTTAAGTCTGGAGTGTTATGTGGCAGGTGCCTATCTGTTTGAATTTTAAAGTTTCAGAGTACTTTAATTATTTTTATTTTATTTCCTCTTAGGATTTGCACAAGAGCAAGGAAACAGACCTAGAGGCAGTCCAATAAAGGAGAATAGTTGTAGTTCAGGATTGAGATGAGAGGTCCTTGGTACACTCTGAGCCTTGTTGTTTTCTTGTAGACATTTCATTACCCAAACTAGGTAACACCATCAGTGCTAGTGACATCAGTAGCACTGATGATGTTACCTGGTTTGGTTAATGAAATGTCTACAAGAAAACAACCAAGCTCAGAGAGCACCAAGGATCCTGCAGTCTTGTGTGTCTGTACTTCCCATAGCTGTTTTGCAGCACAACAGAGTTCCTTGTATTCCAGGGTGGGTGGGAGACAACAGGTGCCACCCCACACCTTTCTGACTGCAGTAGCACCATGGACCAAGGTGACAATTGTGAATCTGAAACTCTTCACTAGCACAGAACCTGAACCTGTAGCACTAATCAGGAGCAGAACTAAGTCATCCTCATTTCTGTTTCACTTTGTGCTCCCTTCCATACCTTTGACCTTTTGCTCTTGTACCCTTATCATGAGAGATCAGCTAGAACTTCACCCCACTTCACCTTATACCTTTCCTCCATGCAATCTATCAGCTGGGCTATTCATCAGATCAATGGTAGTGCAAGAAAGGGGGAAAGGGGGCCTATTTTGTGTCAAGTTTTGTGAAAACCAGTTCGGTGTAGTAGTTAAGGACCAGGCTAGAATGTGAATTGGCCATGGTGCTAGATGGGTGACCTTGGACCAGTCTCTCCATATCAGCCCCAGGAAAGAGGCAATGGCAAAAGAGGCATTTCTGAAATCTTGATAAGAAAACTTCAGAGAGTTCTACAGGTGTGGTCAACAGAAGTCATCACTGACTCAAAGCCCTCTTCTCAAAGAGAAGAGAATGTGGGAAAGGGGGTTGGGGGTAAGAGATAAAGGCATCCAAATATCTGGGAAAACATAAAAAGGCTTAGGGAGTGGTGAAGCGAGAACAGTCCCTAGTTTGGACTGAGAATCAACCTGACCCTGTTGCCAGTCCACTGCGAATGGAATCTTTAAAGTCAGCCTCAGGAAAATCCAGGACTGCAGTAGGTCTTCGCAGTGCATTATATAGGTAGACACCAGGGAATTCTTTGCATATAAGAGGAACAAGTTTGTGCTCAACATACAGAATTCCCCCCAAAATGTTTGTACAGCACTGTTACATCCTACTCATTAGAGCAGAATGGTGGCAGACTAGAGGTAACAGGCATGCTGAAGCTAGTGTAAAATTTTAAGGAGTTAAGGAACCAGACCGGAAAGTAGGAGATTGTGGTTCTACTCCTGCCTTGGGCACAGTGCCTGAAACAGACATTAAGCCCCTCTTCACCTCCAGCATTATAGCCTTTTTTACACACAACACCTCAGGTGGTGAACATACCAATATTCCTTTCTTCTCTGAGTTGAACTGAAAGAGTGTGATCGGTCCAAAGTCTCCCGGCTGGTTTCTCATGCATAAGATAGAAACTACAACTCACAGTCTCCTGGTTCCTAGGCCAACACTTTAACCTCTACAGCAAACCGCACCAAGCCTTTCCTATATAGCAGCTTATGCAGTCATGAGAGTTTAAAAAAAAAAGAAGAGCAGAATTTAATGGCGATGTTTTTCTCTAGTTGTTGGAAGCGATCCTGACAATCCTGAAAGAAATTATCAGAATGTTGTACCTACAAACAGAACAAGAGCAATGAAAGCAAAGTCAGGTATGAAATTCTTCAAAACACAAAAGCATTGAGGGATTTTTAGATTTAAAATCATGGGGGGATTTTTCTAGTTTGGAATAGATTAAAAAGTCTCAGTATGCAGGGGAGAAATACTTAGCATTTCAATTATCCCCCCCAGCCGTATTCATGCCTATTTAAACAATTGCTATATTATTAACAGTGCTACAGAGGAGCGAGATGGTGGTCTTATGAATGTTCAATTGTAAAATTGTTGATAGTCTTCTAAGTTTTTTTAAAATCTTTTATCTCGAAGCAATTTGGGGTCTAGATGACTCTTGAATTGTATAGTATCTTCAATAAATTATAAAACAGAGGATGAGAGAGGTAATTTACTCAGGCATGGGCTGCTTTTAGTATTCTCACTTTTGTACACATGTCTCCTTCTGCTTATTTACATTTGCTCTGCTTTCTATTACCAGCCATCTCACAATATCGTAATCAGTTTACCTTCTATTGGTTATTTACAGGGGTGCCTTCATTTGGGCAGATTACCCGTCGTACAGGTTTTATCTCTTCGAGATCATCTAAGATCGTTCTTTACATCTTTGTGCACGTATTCCTGTTAATGGCAGCAGTTGCTTGTCTGCTGGCCTTTTTGAAATGTATGTTCAACATTTCAATCGCATCCTCATTTGATTCATATTAGTTGTCACAATCAAATTATGCTATGAGAGAACCGATTTATGGGCCCTAAGAAATAAATTAATGTGCCTATAATGAAATAGTTCCCCACAAAACGAGAGGCTCACTGTACCATTTTCGTTTCCTTCTAATCAACCAACTTTGTTGGTGACTCATGCTGTTGCATTTCTCTTGTATGGGTGATGATTGGTTCATTCAGTCACCCAGATACCGAGATAGAAGAGAATTATGTGCTCTCAGCAATCCCAGAATGATTCCTACAGAAAGCAGAAAGTTGGGATCTCCTGGTGAGCAAATTTCTCACTGTCACTCTAAAAACGATAAAGTCTCTGGCCCTGTAGAAGAGGAGAATGTCTTCATAAATATACATGCCTCAGCTATCCAGAGATTGGGGAAATTATACTTACTAGTGTACCATTTTAAAGCTGTAATAAATGAAGGGGTTGGAGAAAAGTCATAGAAACATAGAAAATCAATGACAAAAAAGACCTAGTAGTTCATATATGTCAAACACAAGACCCGTGGGCCACATCCGGCCCGTGGCTTGTGACAATCCAGCCTGCGGGGCGGCCCTGGAGATGGTAAGGAATTGGACCTCGCCACCTCAGCTCCAGCCCACCTTAGCCGAGGAGGCCTGTGACGACTCCAGGTAGGCCACGGGTGGGCTGGGGGAGGCTGCTGGAAGGCCTCCGGTGACCATGTTTGGGTGTTGGGGGCTGTAGTGGGTCACTGACAGCTGCAGTGGGTCAAAGGCAGCTGCAGGGGGTTGCTGGAAGGGCCATGGCGACCATAAGTAGGCCGTGTGTGGGCCACGGAGATGAAGGAAGCCAGTGGCAAGCATGGGAGGCTGTATGGGGGGTCACCATCAGCCACGGGGGTC
>JANHFO010008086.1:29835-40709 GCA_032468095.1 Pareas carinatus | reverse complement strand
CCATGTTTTCATACCATGCAAAGCCAAACATATTAAACTCTGCTCCACCTTATCTCCAGGATATAACAGGCATCCTACCTTTG
This sequence comes from Pareas carinatus, assembly GCA_032468095.1. NCBI lineage: Eukaryota > Metazoa > Chordata > Lepidosauria > Squamata > Pareidae > Pareas > Pareas carinatus. The sequence continues at coordinate 40,626 of JANHFO010008086.1, read as the reverse complement.
TTATTTAGCGCTATACTTTTGGCCACTCCTTGCGGAGTTGTTTTGTTTCTCCGCCTACCCACAGAAATCTGGGAGTTGAAGTCCACACTTCTTAAAGCTAGCAAGGCTGAGAGATACTGGGTTAGGTGTACTGTTCCCATTATAACCAATTAACAATACTACTTAGTTATTTTCAAATGGTTTTGACTTTTGATTTATTGTACTAAACTGGAAGACTTTCATATTGGTCATAAATCAAGTACTATATTATCCTGAAATTTTAAACTTTAGCTTCCATTATTACCAACAATCTTTTATTTACTTGGCAGGAACATATTACTTAAAGACGATTACTTAAAAACTCATACACAACTTTTCTGTAGATGAATAGCCCTGTGTAAATTATGAAGACTGAGCTACCAAAGTTAAACTTTCTGTGAGCTGTGTATGGTTTACAAAGGCTAATTAAGTCCTATTTAATCTCTGATAAAACTCCTTTTTCAGGAGATGTTTTTTAAATGTTCTGTGCATTTTAACATTAGGAAAATTGGTTCAATAAGTCATTTGCTGCAGAAGAAAACAAGCTTCTGTGACAGGAAATGAACAGACTTCCCAAGAGTGACATGGAATGTAAAAATTTGAATGCAAAAAAAGAAAGAAAGAAGAAAGTATTAAAATATGAGGAAATTAAGAAGTGAGCATTCACAAATGTGATCTCTATATTTAAAATATTATAATCTAAGAGATCTAAGCTTGCTAACTGATGTTGCACACGTGAGTGTATGTCCAACAACATTAGCAAAAATCTGGCTATTCATTTCTAAAGTACAAGATTGTGCACAATGTGCACATGATTAAAAAACAAAAACCCTCACAGGATCTTTGATTTGACTACATTGTAGAAGCATCGAATGTTTATCCTTTAATTTCAGTTAGGGTACGCACATAATACATGGCACTAAAACTAGAATTATGATTACCAAACTGTGGGTACAGCATTGTATTTTTATATGAAAGAAATGAGTTGCTGCTCTATCACCATGTTTTTTTCTTTTCATTCACCTACATGCAAATAGCAACATTAAAATCTAAGAAATCTCCTGGATAGATATTTAAGGAAGCTCTAAAATTAATTATAATATAGTGGTTTTTCTATTAATTACCAAAAATTACATATTAATTTGCATAGTGCTAATAGTTGACCTACAAAATGAAAAACGATAACTTAAAATATGCTGCTATCTATTGGCTCTTTTATTCTTACTTTTTTAGTCTTTATTCTTAGCTTCTAAACATGAATATTAAATAGCTGGATTAATTTTAGAAACACCATTCATAATATTGTATTTAAAAGTATTAATTATAAAATAGGTATTTATCTCTGCATTTTCATCATTAGTATGAAAAGCTGCAGTTAGGGGGGAAAATTCTGTGTGAATAAATGGCAGTATAAAAGCTAAGTTTTAATGCAAGTTTCTTTAAAATAATTTCTGTAGCAAAATAATAGCAATAAACCCTTCAGTTCTCAAGCATGACCAAGACAAAGATTCTTTCACTATCCCCAAGAATGTCAGCGATATTTGAAGAAAATATCAGGTATATCTTGAGCACAAGTACAATATAAGTACAGTCATTAAAAATATTGTTCTGCAGGATGTAATACCATTTTCCTCACTAATACGACCATTATCTTATGTAAAGACACAATCGATAGTGAGCGTCTTTTCAAAACTAGTTTATATTTGAAAGGCAATTCTTATAGTATAATATATTTCTAATGCAGAGATATCACATAGTAGATGGAAATGCCAACTTTTCTGGAAGCAGGTTTATTTATTTTCAAACATCTGTCTGCTGGCTACAGAAAAGCAGATAGTCACAAAATACAAGTTTTGTCTTAAAGTGGATTAACAGTTGATTACATTACAATAAATAGAAAATATTGACATTATTTTAATACTGGTCTTCTTGAGATAGCTGATGTCACAAACATAAGAAAAGCATTGTATCTGTCCTTTGTCCTGAACTGCATGAATAAGTTGTTCACAACCTGTATTCTAGATTCTTCCCAGACAACTGAGAAATACCATCTCCTGAGGGCCTTCAGGTTTGCACTTCAAAAATATTGGCTCTTCCTTTGCTATTACTGCTTGTTTTGTGGTCCACCCCAAAGCCTAACTGAGGTTGCCCCATCTATCTTTCACCTCTCAGATTTTTGTTCCTTGATCTGCAAAAGAAAAGCATCAGGCAATACAAGAGATGAGAACATTTGCACAGTGAGTTCATAATTAGGCCATTGGCTGTTATAGAGAGCAAACAAGTGCATCACGTATCTAGTCTTAAATATCTAATGTTCTTTTACTCAATAAATCTTGCAGATGATTATGAAATGTCACTTGAATTTGGTAGCCAATCTTGTTTGAAGTAAAACAGTAAACCATTCTACTATTCTTTGGTGAACATTTCACACCTTAAAATTTCTATTTCCATCTATTTCCATCTTTAATAAACATTCTGCTAAGGTACAGATACTCATTTACATGTTTGCACAATCATATTAATGTTTCTTTTTGCAACCTATTCTAATCCATGAGCATTAGATATTTTATTTCTATGTCATTTATACAATAAACTGATTGTTCAAGAACAGGAACATTTTGCATAGAATACACAAGTTTAGCTGATGTGGGCAAATGCTTTCTAGTCCTACTGGATGCTATTTTAGCTGTCCCATGGAGCACAATCCTCTGAAAACAGTCAAGATAAAATCCCTTGGTTAGTTATAATATTGTGGTACATAGATCAAACCACAAATATATTGTTACAAAATTTTCTTGTTGCTAGGATTATGACCCAGAAATACATATGAAATTCATGTAACTATTAACAATATGATTCTATTATCTGAGTCCAAATAAAGATATTTATGATCCTTGGAACAAATCCCACAAATACAACCTAAAAATATACCGTAAATCATAGCAAGATCTACACTATCTGTAATTTATTTCATTAAACATAATGTAGTTATAGTTTAATGTTTATTTCATCAGAGTCATTAATTCTAAGCAGTTTCATCCAGTGGTTACTATATATTTTGCTACCTTTATTTTCCACCAGAAATATCATGAGCATTCCTGATGTTTTAGAATTAAGCACTCATCATTCTCAAGGATCATGAATACACAAACTCCCACATATCTGGGAACACTAGGCTGAAGAAAATTAATGTCATTTGTCCTATACATAACTCAGCAGATTTTGGTAACATAGAAATTAATTTGTAAAAATATCTGAAAACCCTAATAGTAACCAAATAATTCCAATTAAAATATAGCTATAGTGAGTCATATTCTCTTGGGGAATAAGGCATAATAAGATACATATTGAGGGAGTTGGTGTCTCCATCAAAATAAGCAAATGGTTTATATTTTATCAAGAGTACTCAGTATTAAAACTTTCCTAAATAGGATAAAAATATCTTCTTATTTGTGGAGGAGTGAATATGCTTCAACATTCAAACAATGTTTATCTTGGACACATGGAACTAGGACAGGAAATTTTTAAATATTTAAATTTTTCATTTATAAAGGCAATAATACTTAAGGGCTACAATGAAATCAAGATGCTATATTAAATACGTGTGTGTTTCTGTCCAGCAGTTCATTTATAGATAACTGCCCTGAGTAAAAGCTAAATGCTGCTTAGCAAAATGGATTTCAAAATTAAAACAGCTGCAGTAATATAAAAGTTCATAAAACTATTCAAAGTAATGCAATGCATTTCAGGCATATTTAATTTGTATTAAGAAAAAAAATGGCTCCAATCTTTAATTATTAATACACACTTTTTCTACTGCATACGTAAGAAAACCAGTAATATGTTCAGAAGATTTAACTATGCTTGATGGCATGTTACAGAATTATTTATTAGAGTTTGCTAAAAGGCATTGTTTGAAATAGTGAAACTTTGTTTTTTATGTTGAAGACTTCATAAAATACTGTTGCTTTAAACAGCATTCACATCTTTTTTTAACTGCTCACCAATCCACATGGAGTGGCAGTTAATAAAAGATGAACACAGTTCATAACATCAGATCTCAGTCATGATTCTCTGGTATCTTTTAATATGACGCAAATATGTAAACTTTATTCTTTGATAAGCCTTACATTCCTTAACTGAATCTTGGCAACCATCAAGCTATTGCATGCCCCATTCAAGAAAAATATGTTTGCTGGAACTGTGTAGCTTAAAGAGTTACATTTCAAAAACTTCCTTATCTAGAACTTTTTAAAAATTATATTAATTTAAAATATCTATTGAATGATATATTTTTTTAAAAAAATAACCAAACAAATTATTTGGTTGTTTTTATGAAATGACTCCTTATAGTAAGTAAAAAAAAAAAAAGATTTATCACAGTTTTGGCAATTTGTATAAGTTCTTATTGGAACAATCTTCACATGTTCTTGATCGACTGGACACTGTTGTGCTCTTGGTCCTTTCACTGGTATGATCTGAAGCAGTAGACTCCATATAGCTTGTGCTTTTTATCCGGAAAACCCACCAAGCGTACTGCTGCTTCATTAGGACTACAGCGTTTTCTTGGCTTGGAGATGGGGTATCGGACACTGCCATCAGCCAGCCAGCCGGCATCACAGCGGTCATATCCTAGAAGTTTCCAGGCTGCATACATTTGGCCTACTTTAGCAATCTGTGCACCATCATTGATGCAGGCTTGCACAGCTTCATCATAGGTCAGCTTGGTCGGGTGGATTAGATAATAAAAACGGCCTGATGGAATACAGAAAGGTTAGGATACATATGAAAAAAGTTATACAATTAAAATACATTTTAAAGATTCATTAAAAAATCCTTCATTATATTGGTGTGTGTGTGTGTGCAAAACACTTCAAAACTCTTCTTACTATAGTTATATAGTAGAGGGGGAAATCTTCATTCTTTCTATAAATATGCAGAGCTTTTCTACTGACAAGATTACATTTTCTAATGCGCTTATGGAGAAGGGTAAGAAGTGATACATAAAACACTATTGTATCAAAGAGAATGTTGAATCCTTACCTAGCTGAAATTTGCCTCAGAAATGTATGCAAAATTATATGTAAACACTTCTAATTATCTAAATCATCCAATGTCAATCCTGTCAGCATACTATAGAAGGAAAAAGGACTGAGAGAGACTTAAATCAGTGGAAATGGCTCTTCACTTCATATACACTGCATGGCAACTTAACTGGTCCAGGTGCTTTTACATGGCTATTCACACTGTCATTAATATTTGAATATTTCATTCACATTGAACAATTCTATGTCTCTAATTTAAATAATTCTGGTTTAGATCTTCATGTTTAGCGCAATTAATTTTATACTGCACTAATATTTTCAGTCAGGTACAAATGCAAGGTACAATTAAAATTGGATCCAGACTATGTGTGAATCTACATGACAAATGTCTCATGCAAAGAAAGTCATTTCTTTGAATTAACAACCCCTGATGACCTGTCCATTGATCTGCAAGGCTATTTTGAAGTATCAGGGCCTACTTTCTTAAGACAACACGGGAGATGGCAAGGATTACAGCGGAAAGGTGGAAACGGAGAAAATCAACACCTCTTCTTCATCTAGGAAGCAGATTCAATAATCTTCAAAGAAAGGCAAATTAAAAATCTTATCTCTAGTTTGAAGCCTGTTCTCAAAGCCCAAATTATGTGCAATCATATCTAGGTATTTATCTATGTTACTTAAAAGGGATGGGGTGATAGGACTTATGAGAAACCAAATTTTCATTGTAAATAGTGGTCAATCTCTTTGGATCTCAATGTGTGTATTTATTCATTTTCCACAAATTTCAGATAATGCTTAAATGGCACAGGATTTATTTGCCTAATTCAGTCAGCCACTTATGGAACTAAAATAGCTGGATCTGGATCAGGTAAACATTTGTACAATGTTTAAAGCCTATTTGTTTTGGAAATGCATACTTTAGGATTGCCCAATGAATAGTAATATTTACTGTTCTCATGTTCTAAGGCAAATAAATTCTATTGTGAATACTCAGAGCATATGTACGCAGAGCAAGGGAGCATCCCTTTGTTTGTGGGCTACAAGCCAAACATCTGCTATTCAAGAGGCATACACGTTAGGACACATACGAGATGCCTGGTTCTGAGTTGACCCAGTTCCTGATGAAAGAAATGGTCTGCCGTGTTAGCTTCCTTCTTTTGTCTTTTGTGCAGATAAGTATTTTTTATTCAATTTCCCCAGAGATAGTGGCATTGTTTTCTTACATTGTTTTAACACTGCCAGCATTGTTTTCTATTTAAAATGTATCATTTTTTTGCATTTCTAATTTACATTTAAATTCTGAGTCAACAATTATCTTTTAGGATTAATTCTTGCGTCAACCTTGTTGCATATTAATTTCTTACTAGAAATGGTTTTAGAGGATTTTTTTTCCAAGTATGGTATAAAGAGGTTTCACATCAAGTATAAATTCCCAAGCTCCTGAATTGTATCAAAGAAATTTTGTTAATCAGTAAGCAAGAATGCTGAATTATGCAAAGATAACCTGGGAGTAAAATTTCTGCATTTTGTGATCTTTTCCACCAAAATTATGGAATATGTGAACTTCACAGAATGTGAAGAAAAAATAATTGTGCAGTATTTAAGAGATCTATCTGACATCCCCCCCCCCCAGATTTTATAGGACTGACTCCTGAAGAACTAGCCATTGATGCTAGAGCTCAGGCAAACATGTCTTTCAAAACCAGGGAGAAGCAAAGATCAGTGTCCAGCTTCATCCTTTTTTCAAAGAAGAACCTTTTAAAAAATAACAATTGTGAGATGCTTCAGTCCATCTCTTTGCTTGGGAATGTGCCCACCTGCCTTGGAAAAGAGACAATGAATGTATCTTCGATTGTAATCACAGTTTGTTTATTGCATATATGTAAGTATATATACACTGGAGACAAATTTCTTGTGTGTCCAGACACACTTGGCAAAATAAATTCTGATTTTGAATGAGAAGTTGGGAACATAGGCGTCATCTTGGGGAACTGCATGTTATAACTCTGAGCAATCTTATTGGTATGCCTTTTGACAAATGGCTATTTTATGATCAGTTATCCTACAATAGCAGCCATTTGTGAGAGAATTATTGTCATAATAATATTAAAAATATGATCAAAAAGTTGCCTATTCCTGTTTTAACCACACCTCTTTGGTGTTTCCTATGATCTGATGCTTGATCTTTTTAAACAGAGGGACTGATGAATTGAACGGAATTTGAACTGAAACTGAACTGGGGACTTTTTTTGCATGTAAAACACATTGAACATCTGAGATACGATTTCTTCTGAAATAAATAAATAAGCAAGTAAATAAATAAAAACTAATATAGAATTTCATTCCAGAGAACTCCCAAGGAGTCAATTTACTTACCAGTAAAATGAGAGGTAAAACAAAAGACATCATATCTGTTTTGTTCTTTATTCGAGAAGCCATAATTCCGGATTCCAGGCACTGTGTTCTTCCCACCACAGGGGTCTCTGGGATTTCTAATTGGATATTGCACTGACCCATCATTGAGCCAGCCAGCATTGCACCAATCCAGTCCTGACCTCCATGCTTCATATAACTGGTCAAATGAAGCTAGAACTGCATCCTGGTCAAGGCAAGCTTTCTGAGCTTCATAGAAGTTTAAATTATAGCGGCCCAGTCGTGGGAAGTAAGGAAATACAATGCCTAAAAGAGAGCACAAGAGGAAAAGATGACTGCGTAATCAATTGATCAATTAATCAAGGAATGGCAATCCACTGCTGGCAGAATGCCCAAGGCCGTAAGCATTAATTTTGCACTATGTTCAGATCATACACTATAATTCAGCAGCAAATTTACTTATTTTTCAGTGGTACATTTTTTTTTAACTTTTTTGACTGAAAATAAAATCAGCCCCCAAATGTTGATCTTCCCCTGCTAAATATCATTGCAGTGCTGAAAGATGGAAAGTGAACAACATAAATGGTGCTTTCCCCCAACTGAAAGCCATTTCAAAAGTGATTCTTTATTTACAATATAAATTAGGATAGATGGAGGAGTGAACAGAGATTTGTACTATCTTCAAAACAACCATCTGTTAAATTTATATTTAGGAATGCTGCCTAACAACAAGTGAAGTATTTATCCTAAGGGTTTTGTCTGACTGTCTCTTAGACCATATACAGTACTGAAGTTCACCCTTTCCAACAATTCTTCATGCAATACTAAACTATAGGATTTTCACCTATCGGATATATTACTTTAGTTTCATTGCCTCATTATTAGCATGCCTGTAAGAGCAAATAAGAAAGTGGATTGTTTGATTTTGGCAGCTGAACTTTTTGAACAGCCAGAAAATTTGTCATTTGATGTGTATTAGATTGAGAAATCTTCAAATAAGCTTTGAATTTGGATTTATCTTTAATGTTATTTCTTCAAACAAAATACAGCAGTAGGTATTGACTCTACCTGAAACTTAATTTCTTTCCATGTTTTTGAGTGAGAAGATCCTACAAATATAGTAAAATTGGAAACTATACCAAATCAAACCAGGCAGTCAGGATTGTTGACACTGACCTATTATGTGAGTAAAGCTTCCATTTCCTTCTTAAAATTGATTTTGTTTCCTCTGAAATAAGATGGTTAATTTAAGAAACAGAATGGAAGAAATGTAGAATATAAATGCTTAAAGAAAATCAACAGCTACATGGGTAGCTTCTCTAGTTAATTTACTCTCCAGCCAAGATATGTTGTTTTTCTCTTTTGTAAGCTGTTCTTTGGATGTTCAGAAGTCAGGTTGCCTTGGAATTGAATTAAATAAATATATAACCCGAAGCAAAGATGTTTTAGATTTAATAGCATATGGAGAGAGCATCCATGCAATCTAGATTAGGATTTCATAAAGACTTTCACCTATAAACAAGGCCTTCTGCCTTTATGAGGTTTGTCCTGATGTTATGGACACATAGCATCTGCATGTTGTAAGGGACAGAGTTAGTTATTCTAAAGTCTTAAATTGAATTAAATTATTTTATAAAACTTGAACAAAACAATATATAAAGTTCCCTTAATTTTTTTTGTAGAAATAAAAATTAGATAAAAAACTTACCTTATGCAATAGATAATCTTTCTTATTAATTAGTAAATCTGGATTTTGATAGATTGTTATATTAAGATACAAAAGCTATATTGTCTGAACAATAGTAATAGCAATATTTTTTCATGAACAATTTCTGTTTAACTAGGAAGCTTACCATCCAAGTCTAGTGTTATAACAGTTGTGTCATCTTCTAAACCTTCAATGACTTCACATTTGTATTTCCCATAATCCTCCAGCATTAGATTTGAGATTACCAGAGAGGCATCATTTTCAGTGCTTTTTTTCAAGAATACTCTTCCTTGGTAATTTCCATAACTTTTTTTGTGGTAGCCCATTTCAACATAGACATCCACTTCTTTGAGGTAATCTGAAGTGAGTTTGGTCCACTTGACACGAACTCTATGGAATCCTGAGACAGGTAATGTATTGTCACGATAAAATTTACATGGCAGTGTAACACTGCCACCACGATGTGAGAAGATTTTATTTTGTTCTGCTTTCACAAGAAGGTGAGGTTCATTTTCTAATCACATGTTGGAGAAAAAAAACATTGATTAAAATGGCTGAAATACACTAAACTGTTTCAGAGATCAAGTAGCCACATTCCTAGGCATGTAAACATCTGTAGATACGTACAATATGATTCAGTTCTTCATGAATGTAAACATATATAAAATAACTTCTCCAACTATCTTTATCAAAAGCGGACATAATCCAGTATGTAGTAACATTTTATCATGCAAGATAACATTTGTTGATTTGAAAAGCAGACCCTGTTTTTGAGGGAATAATGCTAGGAAGAGGATTATGATGGTGGTGATGATGATGAAAAGGACCAATTGATAGAATTGTACCCAAACTCAGAAAACCATCTTCAAATTATAGGATACCTTCCTGTGCAAGATAGAACATGTAGGTCTATAGCACTTCCTGAATCCCAAGGCATATAAATCACTAAAAGGAAGGAACCCCAAAAGTAGGACTGATGGAGCCTGCTTCCAAGGCTCCATCAGTAACAATTGAATAGATAACGGACCTGAAAAAATCTGACCCCATTTGATGTGGTTGGATGGGACAATAAATATAATCAAGGCAGTCCTTCAGATAACCAGGTCTGAAGCCATATAGAGTAACAATTGATTCCTGAGTGAAACATAAATCTCAAATTCACTGGTAGTCAATGCTGCTTCTGAATCAGCAGCTGTCACTGAGTATATTGAGCTACATCCATCACTGCCCAGGCTTCCACATTTTCTACCAAGTGCAGCTACTGAACCTTCTCCATAGCTATCCCTGGATAATGTATATTAAGTAGTCAACTGGTGGTGACAAGAGCACGAGTGTCTGTGAGTAGTATCAAGGGAAAGTCATAAACAGCACTTAAGGTGTAATTTTGTAAAAGGCTTCTTAGATAAAAGTGCCATCTGTTTTTCAAAGCGGGAACTGTAAGTCTAGGAGAACTCTTTAATTGCAGCTATTGATGAGCATGGGGAATATAACCCTACTGAGAGTCAGAATTTCCCAGGGTTCCACAAATCCAAACCCACTCCATGTTGGAAGGATTCCGTTTGACTATATTTATTTATTTATTTATTTATTTATTTGTTTGTTTAAATTTATATACCGCCCTTCTCCCGAAGGACTCAGGGCGGTGTA
>JANHFO010008086.1:5509-15923 GCA_032468095.1 Pareas carinatus | reverse complement strand
TCAGCTGGCGACCCCCAGGGGGAGAGCCTTCTCTGTGGCAGCGCCCACCCTCTGGAACAATCTCCCCCCTAATGAATTAAATTGTCCGTGTGACATGGATATATATTTATCTGGTAAGCCCTGCCAACCTGATGAAAAGCGATTGGCAATTGCTCTCCTGGAATAGAAAGGTAAAAAATATAACTAAAAAAAATAGACTAGAAAGGTAAGAAGGCTCAGCCACATGGTAACATTTCAATGAACAGACGGAATATCTTTCAAGCTTTTGAAACCCTTTTAAAAGTTTCCAAGCTTTTGTTGAAGTGTTTCCGTCTGAACAGAATTATTTTAAGATGGTTTAAAGATCAAGGTGGCAGGACACACAGGGCAGGAGGAATTTAAGAACTTTAGTAACTGGACAGGACAAATACAAAGGGTTCTTAGCTAGATCACCCCCCCACATACACACACCTCAGGAAATAGTCCTGAAGAAGGCAATGGCAAACAAGAATCCATAATCTTGCAAAGAAAAGTACATGTCCATCTCCATGAAGTCACTAAAGCTCAAGCAGAACCTGACGGAGAATTATTGCAATTTTAAATTTTGAATATATCATAAAAGAGGAATAATCCCAGTTATCACAGATCCAATAAAAGGCAGAATGTAACAATAATTGCTTACAGCTATACATGTTAAATTAATTCTGAAATTAAAAAGGAAAGTTGCCCTCCTTTAAGAATCATGATACCATATCCAATCTGGGCACCTCTTCATATAATTTCACATGATGGGAAAACAGGATTTTTTTGCAACTACTTTGGTTCCTTTCTTATAACTGATTCATTGGCATTTTATTTAGATACTACAATTTATATATCTTTCCAGTCCGAAGAGGACTTTGTGTGTACAATAAAACATTGAAATAAGATGGGTGAGAAACATTAGTGTCTTGAGCACTAGTTGCAACTTATTGTTGCATAAATATACTAATCTATTTGTAATTGTTATTTTTCTAAAAAGAAACGTCTGTTCTCTTAAATTTTAAAATAATTTCAATTAAATATTAATAAATACTGCACAGATAGACATATGTAGCCCATTGTCCTCATAGTGTTTGATTCTTTGCATATGTGTAGAGAGGAGATAGCATTTTCTAAACAGATAATGAATGCTTTGAAAACAAATTTTGCCAGATCTGCATTTTTTAAACACATGGGGCAGGGACTAAGCATTTTCTTTGCAGCTCCAGCAAAAGAAGCACTATGCTTTGAAATTCTGTGAAACATTAAAATAACAACATCAGACACAACCTTCAAATGACAAAAAACCCCTTTCTTTTTAAAGAAATTGTTGAGCCCTGAGTAAGATAGAATGAGCTTCAGCAAACGAATCTTTTTCAGCACTCCTTTTTTGCTTTATCAGTCAGCTGTTCCCTACAGGTTCATTCTGCAGCTGTAGTGAATAAGGTTGGATAAAGGACATTTATCCCTTCCCTCCTCCAACAGACTTGCTGACATTCCTCTATTTAAGAAATCTGGCTAAACTTCTAATAGCAGCACTGGGAATTAGCTTCATCTGGAGCTGCAAGAAGACTTATCTAAATATCATCCTATGATCCCAAACTGTGAGATGAGAGGTCAGTGTGCAAGCGTAAGATGTCAGAAGGGGATATATATGTCTAGGTGTGAAGTGGGACATTAAATTCCACTCATGTAGTATCCAACAAATTATGGAATTGAGAAGTCATCTGTTGGAATAAGGAATGGAAAAGAAATGGATTGCATCTCTTTATTGCTGTAAAAATGTTCCATATGCATTGATGTATTGGGAGAAAATGGAAATGAAAAGGCAGACCTAAAAAGGAGCATACATAAAGAAAACAGACAGGTTTACGTACTAGTGTTCTAAAAATAGAAGATTATAGTATATTAAGTAAATTTTCAATTTATGAACTCATATTTTCTCATTCCAATGCTATAGCAGTTCATCTGAAACTTTACCAGGCTGTGTTTTATCAAATAAATGCTGCTTGTTGCTGGAACAAGATTGAGTAATATTTATATTACCCTGGTAAGTACTAGAAGTCAAAATGCATTATTTATACCATTATACGCTATAATAAGTTTGCAATTTTCCTGAGCATGAGTTTGACAAATATATAATTAATATGGAAACTTTGCTTTTATCTATATGCTCCATAATCTCATACTGTAAACGAATAAATTTCATTGTAATACTGAAGGTGATAATTAATAGAAGTTCAATGTTTTAAAAAATACAACGGCGGTATAGGTTTTATCTTACCATAAAATTCCACCATTAACAAAAACTTACAGAAAAAAACAAAAGGGATCGCCACAAAGAAGAGGGGATCATCCTATTTTCCAAAGTAAAAGGCAAGAGAAGAAGCAAGGGATAAAAACTAATCAAGGAGAGAAGCAACCTGGGACTAAGAAGAAATTTATGGACAGCAAGACCAATTAATCAGTGTTACAGCTTGTCTTCAGAGGATGTGGATGCTCCACCACCAGATGCTTTTATAAAGAGACTGGACAATCATGTATATGAAATGGTATAGGGTCTCCTGCTTGAAAAGGGCATTGAACTCTAGTATTTTGCTAATTCTCAAAGCTGCATATATTTAAAAATATTTTCCCTGAATCTAAGTAAAATAAGATAATCTCATGAACCGTGCTTAAATTCACATGGTTGTAGGTAATAGGATGATTCCACAGAAGAGTGTTTGTACAAGATGTTTGCTGTATGAGCAGAAGCTTGATCATATAAATATTATGAAGCCCAAATTGATTCTTCCAGAAATGTTTTCATGAAATGTAAAATTTTGTACTGAAATCTGGTCCCTTTCTTTTAATGAATACTAAAAGGAAAAATCAGATTCTGTTTGAATTTAAACATGCATAGAAGATGTGATCTGTAATATCAAGGAACTATTTCTTTTCCCTTAAATATGTTTCTACCTTATTTAGCATCTAAATGAAGCAAAAGCAAAAAAGGGTAGTTGATGGATTTTTTCAGATAGTCTTTCTAAAATAATGCAGTCTTTACACAGATGTAAAACCCATGATGTTCAGTGGTCAGTGAGACATAATAAACAAACATGCAGAAAAAGGCCTAGAGAGTTTATAATGTTTATTTTATAGAGCATTGTTGGTGCCCTGGTCCGATTCTTTAAATATTCTCTTACGAAGAATATAAAATCTTCTTTAAAATGTTTATTCTTTTCAGTTTAGAGTTCTTGCCAGATAGCACATACTTCTTTATAGATATGCAGGCGAAAAGACTTCAATCAATCTACCTATTGCTAAAATGTTCATTTCATTGCAATCTTGTTTATAATTGTATTCAGTGAAGTGTGCCCACTGGGAATATTTAAAATGATAGATAGAAAGATGATTCATTCTTTTCTTCCTATGAAATGCCAGCTACTTAGTATATAACAATCCACAAGAGAATTTTTATAAGTTGAACAATATTATCTAATGCCTAATATTGACTTTATGCCCAGTGAGTTACATCAGAAATAGGCAGATGATCATTTGGGATTTAATAACAGAACCATGCTTTTCAACTATCAGCAAGAATTCCTTGTTTACAAAGAATAAATAACAATATTACTTCCTCTTCAAATTATGCTGCCATAATGAAGTAAAACAGAAGTAAACAGGAGGGGGTTTATGTTTTGGAAGTAGAAACCACATTTATGAATAGAAATTAATACAACCTCAAAAGGTGGTCTAAATGCATACTAAATTAATAAATAAAATGTAGGAAGAAATAGTAAGTTTCTAGTACATTTGTAAAATGTGAGTTTCATTCACTTGCATACATTTTTTGAAATAGGATTACCTTTCCTAATATCATTAAAAATCTTTCATATTAAGAGAGTCATTTAGAGTAGACTATTGTAAGCATATTTTTTGTTTGTGAACATGATCACATAGGAAGCCCACATATGTTTTAAATACAAATATTGATATCCAGCACTCTGTAAAATATAAGCAGTCTTTTCAGTGAGTAAAGTTATTTTTTTTTCTTCCATTCAATTGTGTTTGATTCTCAGAGATGGCCTGGGTAAGCCCGCACAATTTTATTGGCAAGGTTTTTCAGAGGTAATTTGTCTTTGTCTACCTCCTAGAGTTGAGATAAAGTGACTGGTCCAAGGTCACCTAGCTGGCTTTGTTCCTAGGCTGGGACTGGAACTCAAAGTCTCCTGAGTTTTAGCCTGATGCCTTAACCACTACACCAAACTGACTCCATTGAAAGAAAGTGACTAAAAAAATTCCTTTAATTCTTGTTTTTAGGGAAAGAAGAGACCTACTACACAAGAAAATCAAGATATTTTAATGAATCACTATAAACTGTCAATGTTAATAAAATATTAATCATGTGCATGGAAAAGAATCCATGTCACTGGATCACATCTCTTTTATATGAAGCTGAAGGAGGCCGTGAAGGAAAAAATCTGTTGCATTTGTGCCACCATTCTCATTTCTTCAAACTCCCACAGAGATCCTCTTATAAATCTAAAACTGCAAACATGGGGAAAGAAGTATGTGGTGAAAGAGTCACCCTATCTCAGAAGACCACACCAGTTTCACAGGAGGGGCAGTACAGCCTGAAGCTCTGGGCTTTTTCAACAGTGGTTTTTTGTGTAGTGCAGGCTCCTAAGGAAGCAGCAATGGAAGATTATAATGGAGCTCCTGTGGAATTGCTTCATTGGAAACAAGGAAAAAGCCAGAAGACTATTTGGTGTTAACAAGGAAACACTGAAAAACATCATGGCAAAGGTGCATTGCATGTTTTTTGAACAAAAGATTCATGGATGTTGTACAACTGAAATAACTGATTATTTTAGAAATCTTAATTAATCTGAAAAAATAATGCCCTTTAATTAATCCCAAAGCTAAATTAGAAATATATTGGTAATATGATAATATAGCTCAGCTACTACTTTAAAACTATGCTCTCAATACCTTCTGTATGTAATGCCAGAGCAAATAACAACACACATGATTAAGGATGTGCGATTATTAATTTTTTATGTTTATAAGCTTGAAAGCAGTTTGTTAATCCAATACTTTTATTTAGATATTGCCAATTTACCAGTAAGTATAACCACAATCAACTTTCCACTCCTAGAGTATAATAGCTGCTAATCAGGTGACATCAAAGAAAGCTATTTCCCGCCTTGAAAAAAATTATCAAATGTAATAAATTGAGGCACAGGCCTCAAGTAACTTGTTTCAGTTAAGCAAAATTTTACAAAGAAAAAGGAACAAAATCACTATTTAATGATACCTTGAAGACTACGTCACCTACTTGTTTCATTTCTGCTCTTCCTGAGAATCTTGGGTTTAATTAGAACTCAAGTTCTAGTTAAAAATATTGTCATTATGCTAACATTCAAGCCATCAACTTAAAATTCCATTTAGATAATGGTTGAACAAGACTTTATCTGCTTTGAAAAAAGTGACCACACTCATATGTGCATCAGTTCTTTACTAATCTGCTTATGAACACTTTGTCTCCTTAGAAGGATAGAGAATCTCCTTAGGGAACAGTTGGTGTTGTCCAGGTTCTCACAAAAATTCCAGAAATTTTGCTTCCAGAAAATCAAGGCCATTTTGAACTCATACTTGTCTAATGACTTAGCTGGCTAAGATGTTTCAGTTCAGTTCAATTCTGATTGAAATCTGCTACTCATTTAAGTAACATAAAGGTTCTGTTTTGTTGACTAAACTTTATATAAGCATTGAAGAAAATAAGTTTGAGGAGCGAAAATCTATTGAAAGAGGAAAATGATAGTATTCCTTTTTTTTAAAGCTGAGGTACACCAAAGGAATACAAATTTACCTTAATTCTCTGAGTTTTTAATCATCTTATTCATAAACCAGAGTCATCCTGGCTATCAAGGTCATTTTGCACATAATATGCTGCATTTGACAATTCTCTGAGGAATATAATTACAGGACTATGAAAATACCACAATATATAGTATGAAAATCCAATTGGCCACTGTTAAAGCCATTCTTCAACCTAACATTTTAAAGATAAAATATTACATCCATTTTGACTGGCACGCTACAATTCCCATTGCAGAGGAATATTTAAAAGTGATGAAAGTTAATTTAGATTTAAATTAGAAATTGGTATATTGCTTTGCAATGGAGTTACTAAAGAAAATTGACCTTTAATCAATTTTTTTCCGAAGTAGGACAGCATATTCATAGCAGGAGTGTATTTTTATACAAATTACTGGAAAAATAACACCCCTTCTATAATTCATTTTGAGGTACAATCACCTGAATTGTTTGGAAATTTAGAAATTCTGGCATCTATACAATAATATAATAATTTTAATGTAGTTAGACCTCTGCTGTTAGTCATGTTCAAAGTTTGAAATATTCATTCAGTGTATTAATATAATGAATGGCATTAAGGGAGAAGATTCTTCCAACTTATTTATGACTCATAGAGTGCCTGAAAAGAATATCATATATATGCCATGTATAGCTGAAGCTTCATTTCAAGCTTTTTAAGTAATGCTCATAGGTTGCCTCCACTCCTGCATAACTTTCAAGGTTTGGAAAGACTATTACAAGATAGGATGACCTTGGAACAGGGGTGTCAAACTCAATTTCACTGAGGCTCACTTCTCCACCCGCAGCACTCGCTGTAGGCCACACCTCCTCAGGGCTCCCACTGACCTTCCTCTGGCCCCATGCAACTACCACTGACCCCGTGACTCCCATAGCTGATGCTGACCCACCCTGTGGTCCCCATGACTGCTGCCAACTTCCCTGCAACTGCCACTGACACCCCGTGGCTGTCACCACCCCTCTGCCATGTCACTTACCCCCAACTCCCTGTGATGCCACTGACCCAGGGAAGCACCTCAAAAAGGTCACGGGCCAGATGTGGCCCCTAGATCTTGTGTTTGACTCCTATGCTTTAGAAAGTTGTGATAGACTTCCTATTATATGTTATTTAGAAGAGTATTCCAGGTACAGCAAGTTTGGGATGAGTGGATGCACATGAAGTTTGTTATCAGAATTGCTTAATGATATTTCATTGGTGTTTTAATTTAATACAAAGGTTTGGAGAATTTTGTCCACAACAAAATAAAAGCTTTAACTGTCAGGATGATTCATCTGTCAGAGGTCCATTGGAAACAGTGCAACTTTTTTGCAGTCTATGAATCTTCCGCTTAGTTAAATAATGCCTGAAAAAACACTTTGAGCATTTAAAAAATGATGCCAGCATGAGAAAAATTGTAAACTCTAATTTTTACATAGCTATAAAATGAATACATTAATGACACAAAATGCCATTGAAGAATGAATGAATGAATGAATGAATGAATAAATGACTGTCTGGTCATTCTAAACAGAATTTAGAATGAAATGCTAAATGAAAAATATTAATGTTAATGTTTGTATGGGTATTCTGAATATTTCATTTTAAAAGTAGTGTAAATTATTGGTTCTTTGTGATAAAAGTGTCAAAACACACTGTAATTCAGTAATGCATTAATATAAAAGTAGAAATGTGATCCAAGATCTATTTGATTATTACTATTGACGTAGATTGCTGTTATCTCTGTGTTATTTATGAATCTTACTATGTAACTGAATTTCTAAATATAATATGCATATATGCTAACCCATGTACTCTGAATGACTCATGCAACTATTGAAACTGTTCGGAATAGGGTTATAAATTGGCGTATATGATCAAAATATAACAATAAAACTGTATTAATATTGTAAGTGTAAACCTGTCATATGGTTAGAATAATAATCAACTGACTTGCAGCTGCTAGGCTGAATAAAGAATATACTAGGATAGATTAAAAATAGATATCAGTTGGAGGATTTGCTTGAATTAGCATTCCTCATTCTTGTACATATGCATTTAATTTAACTATGAATTACAACATGCTGAATAAACCGCATTTAAGCAAAATTTTGTTTCCTGTTTATTTCTTCTGGGGAAAAAAAGACATAATCTTCTTTTGACTGCTTGAGTATAAAAAGTTTTCCTAAGAAACCTTTTGGTTGTCATTTTGCAAAACATAATAGTACAGTTGTGACGTTTGGAAGGAAAGGATAAGGATAATTGTTGTACCTCAGCCTTCGTCCAGGGCTCCTTTCCAGGATGAGGACTCTGATGATGAAATGATGGGTGAGCGGCCCTCCGCTCTGGCTATTCCACCCCCACTCGTCCACACTCCCCCATAGCTGCCTTGCTAATTCCCTCCTTGACTCGCTCACCTTCCTCCATAGCTGCCTTGCCAGTCTCAATAGGGGAGGAAAGCAAACAGGTGGCAGACGCTGAATCAGAGGTTGTCACAGCTGGAGAGAATTTATTGGATGTCAGAATGTGCAGAAGGATTCGCAGGGATGCTGCAAGGGAGAATGCTAGCCAATTGATTGGACGTCGCTGGGAGCGTGGCAGATAGTCCTCACCCTCTGCAGAGGCTTAAAATGAGCTAGTAATTAGTAGTTGCTAGATTCAGCAACTATGGGGATTGTAGCTTATGTCTTGGATTCCTGTTTCCTGCATCTTCACTTGACTTTTTAAACTTTGGCTAACCTTGACTCAGCTTCTGTGAACCTGGAAAAAACCCTGATTCATGTCTCCTGCATTTTGACTTGACTTTCTTGGAATTTGGACAAAACTCTGTTTGGTTTCCCTGGGCTCCTGACACCAGATTGGCTTGCAACTTCTTCGTTTGGACTTTGGTGATTCTCTGGCTATTGACTCTCAGACTGTAATTGACCACTGTTTGGAGACCAGGTAAAGGAGACCCTTTCCTGGCCTCTTGCTCCATCTAGCCCTTCTGCCCAGAACAGTAATAGACAGCAAAACAGAATATTTGAAGATGACCAAGAATTGGTAGGATTCAGATAATATCCATGTGTACATCTGAGGACTCAAAAGTCATTTTTATCTACAGTATTATAAACATATATGTTTCCTGTATTAAGTTTTCTCCAAATGGTACATGTGTTTACATATGTTCAAGTATATTGTTTTTTAAAGTTCAATGTTAAATTTTTATGTTTTTTGTACACCGCCCTGAGTCCTTCGGGAGAAGGATTGAATCTATGAAACAGCACATATGGGGAGTGTTTAAGTATGTTTCCAAAACTGTCAGCTGCTTTCCCTTTGAAGTCAAATTAATCTCTCAGGGTATCAACAAAAGTACATTTTATTAAGAAGAAATATACAATTGCAAAATTTCTTTTCTCTTTAAATATCAATACTTTTGTAATGTTGCAAAGATTATAGCATGTTCTAATTTTTGGAGCCAATAACTGCAAATGAATGGAACAAAACCAGATATCTGGCTGAAATATATAAATACGTTTACTTATTTGGGCAGACCTCAAGATGGTTTTCATCTGCTACCAATAAAGGAAAACTAGATTTTTTGTGATTCCCTGAAAGTCTGGTTCAAATTATGATTAATTCGGCTGCTCTATCTTTGCCTTTCAAAAATTGTAATAATTTTAAACTGTTGATTGTTTTTTATATTATTGTTTTTAATGTTTTAAAAAAATATTTGCTGCCCTGAGTCCCATTTTGTGAAATGAACGGTGATATAAATATGGTAACTAAATAGAGAGAAAATAAATTGCATTAAATTACTAAAAGAATAAACATAGCTGCAGCATGTGTGCCCATCTACCCGCACACACACACACACACACAAGCAAATACAAATTAGCACAATTCTAATTACACATTTATCTATGTCTGCCCAAAAAGCAGAACATTGAAACAGGTATTTCTTCTGATTCCATCTACTTGGATTTCCTTTCCCTTTTTCATGATGTTCTAAATTTTAATCTGGGACTGAAGGACAGTGAATTTAGTTTTTTCCTTTTTTCTATCCCAGCATACAAATTCTTGCTTATCTTCCTCCTGAATTCTGTCTATAGTCTAACCTTTCTACTCTCTCTCCCCCTACCATCCCCAAAAATATTATTTTACTGTACACATGACAAATCTGTCCTTTGTATATATGTAAGCCTGAAATGCATTCCAACCAATGTACTATTTGGCATTTAGAATACCAAGGAGGCTGTAATATATTAAATGCAGGCTGACACGTAGCAAAGAGGGAATCAGGGATTCTCTCTGTGAGTTCTGATCTTATCGGAATCATACAATAAGATTGCAGTTGACTGGCATGCTGTCTAAATCCTCCACAATAACTAATTCATTGAACAATCAGTAGATGCCTAGGTGTGTGTGTGTATGTGTATGTATGTATATATATACACGGGGAAAAATGTGCCAGCACAAAAATATATAACACAATATAACAAAAAGAGTACTGGCTTTCTAAACCTGATTATTCATGAGATTGGATTGAAGGATGGAAAAAGGAGACATTTGCCTCCT